>JAIPRN010002358.1:0-31651 GCA_025469175.1 Geopemphigus sp. TES_GeoC_2020
TTTTAATACGGTATCGGCAATACACTCACTGGCCCGGAATGCCTGAAGGCAGTACTTCGGACCAGTGAGTCGCCATCGTTTATTGAAAAAATTTTATAACGACAAAGTTTGACAAAACGATCGTCCTTAAGAGTAGGCGAGCAACGCGAGCTATCCCCATATCTCGCTTTTAGTACCTAAACGAGTAATAAAAGTCGACATGTACGAGTACGGACGAAAGTAATACATTTACTTTTATTATATAAAATATAATTATATATACTTTTTTTTATACTTTCGCGTGTGAAGCGTACACCATTATTCGTCGACGAATTTAATAAGTTGGCGGCGGTCAATGGACGAAATCGGGACGACGGCGAACTACACCCGGTTCGTCAATTAAACGAGTTTACCGACACACACGCATAAACGAGCGGACACAGTTGTACACGTTGTCCCGGGCGACGCGAAAATAATCGTTCGTTCCGGCTATTATTGTTACGTTTAATTATCGAACGTTTCGTTTTCGAATTTCCCCTCGCGTCCTCCGTTCGTCCACATTCGACCTTTCTAATGTACAGTGTTTTTTTTATCGTACGTTCTACGGGTTATATATAACACGAACGTGATTTTCGTGCTTACGCCGGTTTTTGTTTTTATCCAATCGTTCGAATCATTATCGCGCCGTCCCGGTTTTCCGTTAATACGTAAACGAAACCGAATAGTATCGTCGATTACGTTCCAGATCGTCGGCGACGTTCGAAAAATGTTTGCGGGACGATTGAAATAAACGCCGTTCGTTTCTCGGTCGTTTTTTTCCCATAATTTACGTGCGCCGCGAGCCTGACGGAACGGACGTCGTCGAATTCGATTTTACGGTAACGTGTTTGGAACGAACGTGCCCGCGGATAGTCGTCACAGTCTCGTGAACGCCTTTACGACTAACCGCCGATTACGGCAAAAAACCCAAAAACGTTCTCGGACGACGACGTCGTCCATCGACATAATCGGTCGATTTAACGAAGTCGTACACACGAACGACCAAACCGCCCGTGATCCGCCGACGCGTTCGTAACATCCGTCGTCGGCTCGTTATCAATATCGCGCTTATCAATCGTTAACGGGTGACGACGCTTTTCGGTATATACGTTTACCGTCCGGCCAACGTGTTTAGGCGCGACCGTCACCGTAGTTACCGGCCGTCCGCTAGTAAATACGACGACGTCACGCCGATCGTGTACCGTCGAAATTCGTCGTCGTTCCCGTCCCACCGGCGTTCGCGGACCATCGAAAACATGGCCACCGAAGTCGAAGACACGTTGAAACGCATCCAGGCCCATCGCGGAGTCATCGGCACCATCGTGGTGAACAACGAAGGTTGTTCGTACAACGCCGCGTGCGTCACATATGGTCACCAAAACCTATCGTTGTTGTTCTCCTGTTGCAGGCATTCCGATCAAATCTACGCTGGACAACTCGACGTCTGTCCAGTACGCCGGGCTCATACAGCAGCTGGCCGACAAGGCCAGGAGCGTCGTCAGGGATTTAGACCCGTCCAACGATCTGATGTTCCTACGGATGCGCACCAAAAAACACGAGATCATGGTGGCGCCAGGTATTGGAATACATCGTTGTATGGTTCTCATACTCGACAGACGACTTGGATTTTGGTAGACGTTGAAACGGCGGAAATGTAATAAACGCGTGACCGAAATTATTTTTTATATACGGCTCGTAAGTCGTTATTTTAAATGTAATAAAGGAACGCCATCGTGTAATCTGCATTTAACGACGCGTAAACGTTAGAATCAATTCCGAACGATAATATTTATATCTTCCATTTTGAAACGTCCGTAATACAATTTGTACTGTAATAGCTAAATGTTATGTTTCGATACTTTTGTTTCTTTATGTAATTTTTTTTCCAGCACCTAACTTGTGATTTGTGTAATCTGTCTTTACAATAATAAACAAAGAACCGTGCAATTTGACACAACGCGTCAGTTAGTTTGCAATTAATCTCTAAACTTACCTACATTTTTGAAATATACTTTTTCCCTTTAATCGTAAAACCGTATAAAATACAATTTCTTATTAACTTTCACCTTGCACAAAATATTCCATATAACAAACGAAATAAAAACAAACGCGAAATCGTGGTAATACACTTTATTGTTTTTAAATAACGCAAATTTGAAATTATCTAGTGAGCGTTTGTCGAAACATAATTTATACATATTTACCCAGGGTAACATATTAGTAAGCGGATATCGAGGTTTTTATATATAATTTTTAATTTTTTAAAGGGCTCATTAGCAGTGAAAAATGTGAACAAATTGTCATTTTCCCACAGAATTTATAGGAACAAATGTATTCGGCGTATTAGATAATTTTTGTTATCTTTGTGTGATTGTTCATTGTTACTTAATTTGTAATATTCGTTCGTTTATCAAATTCGGCAATTTTCTTTGGTAGTTTTTAAAGAATTATATCACGGAACACGGATATTGTCTATACGTATACGAGATGATTTCTTTTTTTTAATATTCTTAACCCATAATTATGAATAAAATTAAAAATTTTTCTAAAAAACGTAAGTACAATACAGAATAATTGTTTTTTTTTAATTTTTCAGTTTTTATGTCACAAAGGATATCTTGCAGTGATACAAGCTATTTATCAAAATGACATAGTTTTGTTATAAATATCTTATCATTTTGTGTATTTTTTTTTTATCTTACCAATCATACAATTTTCTCTGGGTATTCGCGTTGGTTTTTTATTTTTCACTTTGTCGTTATATTTTCCATCAGAAATTAACGCTCAACAATGATCTGTAAATGAAATCAGTAGTGAACGAACTGATTGAATACATACGATAACTCTTTTATACGGTTTTTTGTTTTTTTATTCGTAATCAAAAACAAATTTGTATTCGTAATTGTTCAGGTTGAATATACGTTACCAATAAACGTCGTCACACTTTTTACAGTTAACAGAGAATAAAAATAATTTTCTTTTTTTGCAGATAAAGATTTCATAATGATCGTCATTCAAAATCCGACAGAAGCTCAACCGTGAAGTTGAAGAATTTTATAATATATAACGGAACCACAAAAAACTTGCGTGCGCCGTTCTTTAATATTTTTTAAAAATATATGTTTTTTCTGTTTAATTAACGCCGCAACCAATAACAAGTTACGTTGTACTTACCGATTACTAAATGCACGCGACACGTATTAAAAAATTAATTCGTAGTTTTTAATTTTACCTTAACGTCGTCGGTTAAGCGATTTAAATTTGCATTCCAGACGTTTTCCAGCAGCCACTGCCGTGTCCTTACGGCGAACAAGACGGAGAAATTGATTTTGATCGGGTAAATAGGGCAGAGGGTAGGGTACGTTTGACGAAGACGCGTCGTTATAATTCACGATCAATGTAGTGTTGTTTCACTTTATAATAAACGTTGAAAAATTATTGTAAAACGCGTGTTGTTTATTTGTATTTACCACACGCCACGTTGTTTCTATCCACTACTTGTAAACTGGTCGAATACGTTGTGAACAAGACCGATTAGATTAATTATATTTAGGTTTAACAGGGCAAAGGAATATTAGAAGGAATTCGACGTTTTGACCCAGGGAAGTGTATTTACGACACCTTTTATACTTAAAAATATTTTGATTTATTCCGTCAACTTAAAACGTATATAAAGAAACACTTATAATAAACGTACGCGAGACAAAAGCGTGTTTGCTCGGAGAGCGATTCTTCGTTTTTAAAAATATCAAAATAAGTTTCTTAAAACGATTTCGTAATAATACGAGAAAATTAAAAATAGTAACGTCCCTTTTGGTTAAAAAAAAAAAAATAATAATAATGGCGTCGGGCGCGTTCCCGCCCGTTCACGAGTATGCATACGTCGAAAAAGTAATTTTTCGGTAGACCAAAAATAAAAAGTACACGCCCCGACGGGCGGATGATCGACTTTACTGAAAGGAGGCGTTGCTTACTCATGACGACACGCCTAAAGGCCGTATACATGACCACCGTCGCCGGTACCAAAACTGTTATTATTGGTCCATCGAACACGAACTCGTCCGGCCAATGACGACGATGGTCGTCCGTACACGCTAGTCTTAAATTTAACGCGAAAATACGATACCGGTTACGATTATTGAAAGTGGAGAAAAAAGAAACGCGCTCAAAGGCCGTCGCGACGAAGACGCCACTTCAACAAGATTCGTTGTTGGGTACATTTCGCACGCGTTACATACCACCGCCACTGCCGCCGTCGTTCAAACGTAGCGACTGCATCATCGAGTCGTTCAGTTTCTCTAAAGCCACCTGTGCGTGTAGTCGGATAACTGTGTCCTTGTTACGATGGTATTGGTACTTGAGCATTCTATAAATATCCTTCAGGTCGCCAGACAAAAGCTGCGAACATGAATGCGCGCAGTTTTACGCCAAACATCATCCACCACCACTACTGGTTGCTCGTCGTCGCTTTTTTTCCTAACCGCGGCGAAACTCCTTCCCCCACCCCACACACACACACATACACGATCGTTACTCACTTCCAGTGCGTCTGAGCCCGCCCCTTGTATGATCAACTGTAACAGCAACGCAGCGCCTCTCCGAACCTCGATGGCTGGGTCGAATCGCAGCATGTAGTCTGCGCAATTGAGCACTTCAGCCAGCACTGATCCTAGGTCAAACCGCAGAAGTCGACACACCTCGGCCAAGTTTGATACACTAGACACCCTGACTAAATTGTCGTCGTCCCGAACGCCAGCCATGAAACAGTTCAGCAACTGGTTTCTGTACGCAGGAATCGTCTCATCTAGACAGCGACAAAAAAATGGTGCAGTGTTGTCGTTGGGCGCGTACCCAGCTAAGTTCGTTACATACTCAGGAGCTTTATTGTCTTCATCAGGACTTCGCCAATCTTCAGCCGCGTTTCGGGCGAATGATTGTACGTTTTAGGCATGCTGTACTCTTCGCAAAGAATGGGCAGTATATCACTCGGACACGATGAACACAATGCTGACAATGTGAATATTGCGCTCAGGTACAAATACGAATCGGCGTTTTTCAAGTTTTCCTAAATAACGGAGAATTCATGATCAAGATCCATTCTTCCAATCCCAACTAATACACAATGGTCACCTTTGTCTTACTAAACCTCCATAGTTCCTCTTGATCCCCATTCTCTCCTATCATCATTCACCTTTTATACTTGTTTCCATGACAACTCTCTCACTTCCTCCATAATCAACACCATACCAAACATACTCTCGTTGAGTTCCTTATTCTACCTTCCCCCAGCTAGTAACAAATTGTAGCTAATGACTTAGCGTCAATAAGTATTGGATTTCATTCGTCATTTTACGATAATCACACGTACCCGAATTACAACTAAAATGGCAGATTTGTTTGCAAGCACAGTGCTGTTGCCAGATTCGATCATTTTCTTCAATTCAATCAATGCGTGCGCCCTGCATGGCAACAATGGATCCCTCAAGTCCCGCAACAGATCATCGATCGTTTTCTGTTCTTTCTCTTCAACCCACCAAGAATCGAAACTCTTAATGCGTCTAATTTTGTCTTGGACCTCCACCAAGAGTTGTTTGAAATCGTCGTCATGCACAATGTCCACAATTTTCGGCAAATACTCCAAAAAGATGTCCAACTGGTTCATGCACGAGTCGTCGAAATTATCCAATACGCATCCAAGTACCATTAACGAAATGGACAGCATCTGTTCGTCAATTTCGTCATCGTCTTGTTCACTGATCTCTTTCAGCAGTGATGCAATTACATTTAAAACAGCGTCTGGATGTTTCGTAGACAGCGATGACTGCACATCAGGCTGCTCGATCAGGTAATAGATACACTTCACGACGAACATTCTTTCCATGACGGTATACCCCTCGTTCACAAACTGTTCTGCATACATATTTAGGAAGGTTACAAACAGCGTGCCTGTCAACTCAGTCCTCGGGCGTTTTTTCAACAGGTCTATGACCAAATCAGCTTGGTGTTCCAAATTCAGTTGGTGTTCCCGTTCCACAAATTTTATTTGCATGTTACCGTAGCCGTCATAGCTGATGTCAACTTGATACGGCGAGAATACAATCAGTTTCAAATGGTCTTTGCAATCAGAGAAATGCATGAGCACTGTGACAACTAAGTCTTCCAGCCTTGACTTCAGGTAATACACGCTATTGACTGTGGCTAGGTACATGTTGTAGATGGTCGTGGCAAAATGTCTCAGTAGCTTTGGGTTCAAACTCCATACATTACCCTCAAACAAGCAAAACATAGTGTGCAAGTCCTCGATACACTGTGACACAAGAATGTGCGTGTGGTCGCCAAGCTTAATCTGGATCAGTTGCAGGTCGATCGGGTGCACATAGAACGCCAGGAAATCGTTGTAATTTTCCTTAGACATTAAGTGAATGCAGAACACAGCCACACTACGGAATGGCAGATAGTGCTGTTTGGTTTTTGACCGCAGCAGTTCCCATATCTAAAATAAAAATTATTGTAAGTATGTTTCGAACACGCTCTAGGGAACAATGAACAAGCTGTTTCACACGTTGCGAACATTTTCGATTTTCAAAATGTGTTTGGAATATGGTGCGTGTGTCCAAACGTACGTCTCTGTACCCAAAACAGTCGTTTAATGGATTATACAGAGAGAACTCTACTTCAAAAGTAATGGCAAGTTTGGCGAATGAATGTATTTGTTGAACGGTAGTTCAATTGTGAGTAATTTCATTTCCTAAACTGCCCCTCCCTCATATTCCGTAATACAAGTTTAAATACATACGTCAAAGAATTTGTTTACCTGAGGAATGATATTCCGTATGTACTGGACTTTTGATTTCATGTAATAACTGTGAATTAAATTCGACCATTCTTCGGCACCAAATTCACAAAAGTTCTTCGTCCCTACTACGCTTAAATCACACGCCACTCTTAATATGGTTTGGATTCCGTTGGGTTGTATCAATAAGTCGGAAAATAAATTTTGAATACCACGCTTTAAATGTATTTGGCAAGTCTGAAAATAATAATTTACGTCAATTGAGTATAGTACAGTGGGCACAATTTATAATACAAGTATAACAATTCGAAATAATAAAGTTACAATTATTACGTACAACGTACGCTTTTAGAATTACATTAAGAGCATATTGCGAGATTCGCAATACTAAGTTAACTGTATATAAAATATTTTTTTTTACTTTTACTGTTTAAAATATTATAATTTTTACTAGAATGTATTATGATAACAAATTGTCAAAGTAACATAATTATGTTGAGTACTTTGATATTAAAAAAAACCAATCTATATTATTTAGGAATATTTTCTATACAGCTAGTTCCCTAAAAATTGTCTAAAAATATATTTATCTTCGGACTGTAATTTGTACATTACCTTATGACTCAGTAAAAATATCATCTCTCGAATCACCAAAGGATTTCGATCCGTCAAAATTAATTCCTTGAGAATATTTTTGAACGTTATCTGATCTTCTATCAACTGTTCATATTTTAACTCATCTATATCGCTTTCCACAGCCATTTCTGAATTTGGTTTTGCAATGGGTAACAAGCTCAACTGACACAATCCCGCTAATAAAACATTAGTATGTTTCGCCATAATAAGTTTCTTCAGGATTGGCTCTTTTATCAGGTCAAAAAATGAATTCACGTTAAACTTCAACGCTTCGTATCTCTGAAATAAATATATACTTTGATAAATAATTTCTAAAAATAAAACGTACGTCATTCAAACATGGTTGTTAATCACAGGAGTTTGCACACAGTGTAATTATAGAATAGGAAACTTTTTTGATCACAGCGCAATACGTTTATTATTTTTATTAATCAGTGATTGTAATTTGAAGAATTTCAAGTGTAGTTAGGTACTGAGATATTCGAGATACAAAATATCACCAGAAAATTGCAAATAAAAATATAATATTACTAAGATAAGAAATTGAAACTCATCGTGATATCCACCAGACCCGCAATGTTCTCTGTCTACAATAAACAATATATAACATTTGTGGCAAATATTCGACGATACTACTAACAACATGGAACGTGACTAGTTAGGTGCGGTGCTGTACCGGATAACCGAAATAAAAAGATATGGAGTGCACATCATATAGATACCATCAGGGACACGACGGTTACGTTCGTGGCGGCGTTGCAACAAGCAATTATTTCTAAAGAGACAACGACGCTTCACGACGTTTGGCCACCATTAAATATTACCTTAGTCGGCTTCATGTCGTCATCGAAGGGAACGGCGATCTTTTGTTTATTATCGAACGAATTCCATACAGTCGGTATCAGGAACGGAATAAAACCGAATTTCACCACAAACTCGATAGCTTTAGATAGGTCGGCACACTGAGCGACACTTAGGTCCAGATTGGTTTCGTTCTTCACGCGAAACAGCAGTTCGATCAGTTTGATTACGCAACATTGTCTGACAGTTTGGTTTCCGTATTCTTCGTGTTGGTCAGTGGACAACGGGTCGAGTTCGAGGACGCGAGCCAAATTGTTTTCGTTCAACACGCCATCTAAAAAAAAAAAAATGCTGACAAACAAAAACGAAACGTCCGTCGGGCGCGACAACGCGACCGCAGTACAACAACGCCGCTGCCGCCATGTTTTGACAACGACGACGGTTGACGAGAACGAACGGCACGCAATTCGGATCGCGCGAAACGGCTTACCGGCTACCTCGGCGGTGATTTTCCTCATCGAAACGATAATGGTTTCGACGTCCATTTTGTCGCGCGCGCGGCCGGAACGAGCACGGCTCGGAATTACGACGGACGACGGGCGTCAGTCACGATCATCAAAAAACAAAAAAAACACCCGTCGGCACGGCAGCGACACACGTACACACACGTACACACACACACACAGACAGACAGACACACACACACACACACACACACACACACACACACACACACGCGCACACACTGTTGTCGATCAACGTTCCCGGCGTGACGATAACGAAACGCGAATGTTTTTAACGTCGTACGATCAGTGAAACAATAACACGAACGCGCATCGTCTCGGGCTATGATAAAGGATCGAGCGTGTTGTTGTTATTGTCGTCGTCGTATTTTCACCGATTATCGAGTCGACGGCGTCGTTATCGTACGTCCGGTGGCGGGCGTATGGAGGCAGAATACCGTCGGTTTTATCACAAAACGCGGCAGGGGGGGGGAGGCCATCGACGTTTCCCATAGTCCGTCGGCCGGCGCACCGAACGCGCACCCGTTACACCGCGCGTGGTAAATAAGTCGCGCGTTCTTACGCCACACTCGCGGGCCCGCCGACACGTTCCATTTTTCGCCCGATCCGCGACCACCGGGACACGGCGCGTACGTATTTATTTCGTTTTCGGGATGGTCGACGACGCGGTCCGATCCGATTAAACGTTTGTCCTCGATGGGAAGTGTACTGGGAGGGGGGTGAGGAGGAGGTGACCCGGCAGGCCTACCCGTGAGTTGGATACGCCCGGTTGTCGTTTACGCTCGACGTGCCGGCGAATATTAAATATAGTCCGTCGAATCAATCGGGCGGCGCCCACGGTGACGCGTAACGGCGGTACATAAAATAATAGCGCCGCCGCGTCGCTTCTCGTCATCCGGTGTTGGTTGTGATGTTTGTCGATGACCCGAAATTGTATTTACAGTCCCCTCGGGTTACGCGCGCGCATGTTTGTGTGCACGGCAATTATTGTTTGGAAAACGTATCGTTAACGCGCGCTGACGTACTTAACCCAATTCGATGACGAAAACGGCGTAATTTTACAATCACAATCGAACATATCGAAACACAGATCGTTACGTCCACCGTTTTCGCGATTGTCGTTCTTCGATATTTCAATAGGTCCCCCGACTACGAAAATTGCTAGTAAACGAACGCTACGGTTTTAATAAAAATTCGTTGCCGCGTTTCGACGATCGTTACAGGCCACGACCACACGCCGTGTACGGTTCGCGCACGTCAAATTACTTCGTCGAAATTATTTCCCGAATTTGAACGACGTCGAAGCTAGTCTATTTATACGATACTTATCATACGGGACGATTATTTTGCGAAATTAAATCGCGATTTTTATCCAATTTCCGTAAATAAAACGCGACCTTCCCTCACTGGCCGGTTTATATTTTTTTACTCTAAACAATACGCGAATTCGTCCCACCGACGTTTTCTAAGATCATATTGCCGACGTTACTTAAAAGTGTAGTAGTAACATCCCGCTGTCAACGTTTTACGTTTTCACTTGTTGGCGAATAAATAAAAAACTCGGTACAAACGTTCGAGCGCTTTTCGAACGGCATTTTTCATCCATGGGCATGTTGATCAGCCATTAGTTCGGGTACAAATTAAGATGTAAAATTAATTATGTACGTTCGAACAGAAACGAAAATTCGAAAATACGTAAGCACGCTTACGGGTATTGTAGGTCGAACAGGAACGGCAATAAAATGCGTACGAGTTATTTTTACTGGCGGTTTCTATCGGTGGTAATAAACTGAACGTTGGAAAGTGCGCGCTATTGTGTAAATATTTGTACGGCTCGTTTATATATATATATATATATATATACTCTACATATAGATCAGTTGGATCTCGATGCGATCACGGACGTACTTAAATGTTTACGACGTTCTTGGGACTCGACGTGGGAAAAGACGAACGTGGGGTGGATGTGTGTATGGGGGAGGGGAGGCGTGATCTATATAGCGCTTTGTTTCGAGCGTGGCGGATTTCGTAAATGTACGGGAAAACACCGCGTAAAACAAACCACGTTGTTTTTTTCGTCACACGGTACGTGCTCGATTATGCCTGTACGGTGTTAGTGTAATAATGACGTATTTATATATATATATCGTATATACTTGTATATCGAAAAACGAAACACGTTATTTCGATGCCATACATTTAGAATTCGTAACTATTTCCGACGAAATAGTAAAATCGCGTGAAAATCGACGAAAAGTCCTTAAAAAAAACAGTTTCTGGTCGCTTCGGAGCGGACGCGTTTATATTATTTCGAACGAACCCGAAACGTCCGGTCGAATTCAACTTTTGACAAAAACCGGCCGACGACGGGGAAAATACGGACTCACGTTTTCCGTTCTTGTACGTCGATTCGGAAACGTAAGGACGCGCGATTATTATCGCCGAGTGTCCGTTACGACTTACGACGACAACAGTAGTAAATAATAAGCGTACACGAGTACCGACGGCCGTGGGAGAGAAATTGCGGGGCCGCCGGCGTGGACTCGTCGACGTCGTTTCACCGCCCCCGCTCTTTTTTTGTTATCGTCGCCGCGGCTCGCGACCACGTGCCCACCGCCGCGCAGTCGTTGTTCACGGCGGCGCGACGGCACTTCGTTCCTGGTCGTGCGTCCACGTCGGTCTCGTCCGCGCCCGATCGCGTTGCCGTATTCCCGCCGTGCAAGCGTTAATTTTTCGAAATTCCGTAACCACCGGTCGTTTTTCGGGTTTTTTCGTTCTCGCCGAGAAATGTCTGGTCCGCGAACGGCGGCAGCGGTCGTCTTGATGCTTCATCTGTTGGCGGCGGTTCGCGCCATCGCGTCGTCCGAACAACAACAACGGTGCGACGACGACGCCGACGTGAACTTCGAACTTCTCACCGGGTACGCGGCCAGCACGGCGGCCAAGCACGCGATGCGCCAACAGTTGGCCCTGTTCACGTTACCGCAGTGCATCGACGCTTGCAAGACGGACGACCAGTGCGCCGTCGTCACGTACGAGACCGGAGCGTGCGTGTCGTACGCCGCGGTGCAGCACAAAAACGCCGACGCCGGTACGTTGTGCTTCTCTCTTTCTCGTCGCGCGCGTCCCTTCGGCCGCACACCAACGGAAACATACCGGCGCGAACATTTCGCGATCGACGGGTACCGATGATCGTCGCGGGACGTTCGTTTTAGTGTTCGCGGGTTCCGCGTAAGACGGAAAACGCCGCGGTCGCACGACGAATGTGTAGGAGGAGAGAAACGTATCGTTGACGAAAAAAGCCGTTTTACTGCGAACCGAGTAGAAAAAATTTAAATATCCGAATAATGTCGACCGCGCGTTAAACGAAAACCCGACGAAAAACTAATTAGTTCGGGACCAATAAACGTAGGCCGTTCGGTTGTTCACGTTTACTTCGATCGTTCGGTACGTTTGCTATTAATACCTCAACGATCACTTTTGACCGAAACCGGTAGCGAATAAACCAATTAAATACTATTTTATTCCACGTTTATAACAACGTTCGTCGGGTCTTTAAATATATTTTCGTTATTCCTATACAAAAAAAAAAAAAATACCAACCGATCGTTACTCCATATTAATTTATATTTTTCATTTTTTCGATCATCGTCTTCTTCTCCGTCGTCGTCGTTATTTTTGAAAGTCATAGCGGAGACTCGAGTTCATTACGGCCGTCATTGTATTTGGGGAAATTATTAACGTTTTTTCTGTAGACGTGACTCGACGTAGGCGCGATCCGACGATTTTATGCTGTATATCTATCGGTTGTGTTTGTACACGTAACTAGTCGCGCAGTATTCGTATAATTATTTCAGCCGTGGATTCGATTACACCGAAAACAAACGATCCAATCCATCGACATTACCGTAACGGTATAGTACCGTTTATACATTATGTCGGGTCCTTGGTAACCCCGATCGATCGGGTAAATTGGATTACGGAAAATTGTACGGTTTTTTTTTTATTTCTAACCAAGTATAGGATACCGTTGATAGACAGCCGGGTAGTATAAACACTATGCGTCAATATATCCAAGTTATATTTGATGATTTTTTTTTTTGGTGGGGGGGGAAGAAGGGCGAGAAATTTGTTCCAGCGTAATTTTGAAAGCCTTACTAGTGGCGGAACGATCATCGGGAATATTAACGGCTTACGAGAAAGTTTCGATAGTTTTAATTTTACGTGTAATTTAATAATTTTCTCAACGGTATATTACGTACGTTAGTCCGTAGTATTCGCCGATGTCGATAAAATCGAATTATTCGTTCCTAACGAACGTTCAGAAGTGTTAGAAAAGTAACGTTGTTTTTTAACGTAGTTTCGGTTTAAAAAAAAACGTCGACAATTAACGCTCGCGGTAATTAATAACCTAGTGGAAAAAAGGCTGACGAGATCGAACGTTTTGTCGGAATTAAATTCGGTTCGCTCTAAGCGGTCCGAATTTTCGTTAAAAAGGTCCCCCGTTTCTCCGGTCTCTATAATCTAGTCCGTAATTGGGGAAGGAGCAAACAGTTACGCGGTAATTGTTTAGTCGAACGATCACGACCTCGCGTACGCCTTTTTTCGGAGTTCGAGCATTGCCCGGTGTGGTCGTTTCGGTTGCGCCGAACCAAGCGCTCACGCCGCCGTACCAGGCGACGTTATTACCACGGACGGGCGAACGCGAAAATTTGCCCGGGAGTCGCCAATTCCGTCGCAAATAATCGACGTAATTATCTCTTCCGGTTCGAAAGTGACACGTCCGACGGTCACGTTTAGAACAATCGACCGATACGCTTACACACACATACACACCGACTATTCGATCGATTGTCCGGCGATTGATTTTCGAATGTCGCGTGTATGTGTTCCACATTTACGTAAGTAAATCTATTAATATCGCGCGTGCGTGTTTACACGCGGGAACCGAGTGGGTCGCGTTCCATTTGTAAACAAATTAATACGACGAGGAAAGCTGGGGGGAGACTCCGGTCGCCCGGACGGCGGAACGAAATTTGACGAAAACAAAACACGCGAAACCGGACGGTCTCGTTATTATCGCGATATACGTATCGAGTTCCGATCTCGGGCGTGTGTGTGGTGCACGCCCGCGTTGGCCAACGAAGCTCGCGCCACCGCTCGAACGTGATTATCATCGCAATTAACCCGGATCGGCGCGTGTTACGGGCACACGCGGAGGTCGTTATATAATACCCGAAAATGCGGCGAACTTGCGTAGTAAATCGTGACATCCGTCAAACTAGCCGCGGCCGAAGTACGCGCCGTCCTGTTGTCGAGTTACCCGGAACGGTACGTTTCGTCGCCGCGTTTATTACGAACGAACGGTTGGGTCCGTCTTTCGTAGCGCGTTATTCGATTTTGTCGGAAAAGTTTCGGTTTATTAATCGTCGCGCGCACGCGTAACAATTTTCGTCGTAATTGGCGCACACCTGGAGTGGCGGTGATGGTGGTGGTGGTGGTGGTGGTGATGAGTTTGTCGCGCACACGAACGTCTAACGGGTAAATAACGCGAAATTAAAGTGGTCCGACGGCGCGGAATCGATTAAACACCCGCGAATACGCGCGTCTTGGCGAACGGGAATTTCGTAATTTGGGCGTGACGGTCGGGGCGACGGGTCCCCCGACGATCATAAAATACGTAAACAAAAATAGGTACGTCGAAATGCCGTAGAAGTATTTCCGAGTTGTATAGACAAATAATCGAGGGCCGACAACACTTATTGATTGGCCATAGTCGCCTTTCCCGATGACACGACAACCGTCAAAGTGGAAGAAAAACACCCGTTAACCCAGTTGTCGGATCACGAACGCAAACAAGCGCGCGGGTGTTAAGCGCCGCTATTTTCGCTCGTTTTCGCGTTCGAAACCATCGAGTTTCCCTCCTCTTCCTCCTCCTCCTCCTCCTTCTCCTCTTCCTCCTCTTCTTTATCCTCCTCCTCCTCCTTCTTCTCTTCCGGAGACGATTGGATGTGAATCGCGACGAAAATACGTGTACGTCGTCGCGACCCGTTTTCACGGTTACCGAACGCCACCGCCGTTCGGAAGGTTGTAAAACGTCGCGAATCTGTTGGTTGGAGGTGAACGCGTTGCGTAAAATGGAGCGCAAATGTATTAACAAAAAACTGGCCCGCGTTTGTCGTGCTCGGCACAAAATGTACGCTCGTCGTTTTTCGTGAAATGTGTTTTCGGCGGTTAAAGCGAACGAATAGTTTCACGTATTCCACTAATAGGTCACGAACATGGTGCCAACTATATCAACGGAATTTCGTTCGAAACTGATAAAATTTATTTAGAACGAACGATATTCTTTCGATTCGCGCGAGTGGACACGGAGATTATATAAGGTAAACCGGACGGGTGTTCGACGCCAAGTATTTGTATCCTGTTCGTACCGACTTTTGTTTATTATCCTGTACTGGTCGTATTTAGTTGAGGTCAAACGCGATACGCGAGAGATAACGTCGCGACGAAAAGGTTCTGCGTGATATTTTTTCAAAAACAAACGTTCTGGCGATTCGTTCGCGATGAATGCAACGGTCGATTTAAATGTACGTGATGAAATCTAAAATTTGGCTCGCTCGTAAAGTGGTTGTGGTGAGGGGAGACTTCCATCGCTTGTTACATACGCACATTTTTTTAGTTCGAACGTCCTACAACAATTACATAAATTTACCAGGTAGCGTATACTTTTTTTTTTGGGGGGGGGGTGTCATAATAATGAAAAAATTTCGAAACACCAATATTATCGTACATTGATTTTGTTAGAAATTTTAAAATAGTTTTACGTAAAAATAAACGACCGAAATCGAAGAAATACTTCCATTAAATATTAAAATATTTTGTTTTCTTCGTTATAATTTGCAAAACAAACCAACTGCCTACAATTATATTATCGACACGTTTAAAATTTGAGATCGTCAAACATTTTCTAGTGGGGAACCCTAACAGCCCCCCCCCCATAAATACACCGCCACTGAGTGGACCGAGATTACCGAGGGATCGTGGTACAACGAAAATCGTTACGCGGTGTCTGACGGGCCGGTAGCTAGCCTTTTTTTTCTGGACGAATGGGACGGTGTGGACGGTTTTCGAAGGTCAACAATCGTCAACAATCGGGAACAAAAATCGTTCGGTTTACATTATAAATTCGTTTTCTTTTTCGTAACGGCAAAGGGTGGAGAACAAGCACTCCTTTATCGGATCAGCCCTTATAGTGTCATGGTATGCATAATATACGCGTTGTATGTATAATATCGCGAATCGTGACGTTCGAAGATTAATATATATATATATAGAGACACTTTAGGCGCGCGTTCTCATCTTGGGTCATACGGGTTGATTCTCGTCCGGGTTCGCGTAGGTAGCGTGAAATATATATATATATATATAAGTGTATTGTACGGCGTGCAACGGGTCGCGAGCGTACGTAAGTGCGTAAAAAGACGGGGGCACCGAAAACGTCGACCGATTCCCCGGGGGGACGTGTCGCGGCGCCGTTATAACGCAATATAACACGGTAAGGTACGCGCGGAGGAGGGCAAGTAAAATAAAACGGATAAAAAACGCGCGCGCCGGTTACACCGATCTATAAGTGTATGGGCGCGCGCGAGTTCGGTGCACTTTCCGCGGATCTAGAAAAAGCGTACGGCGTTTCGTTTCTCCCGACGGTGTACGTACGACGCGCCGAACGTAAACGCGGAGCCGGCGCACTCATTCGTTCCCTTCACCGACGACGACGACGCCGGCGTTGTTGACGCGCGGCATCGCCGACGACCGAGGCACGCGCGTCGCGTTATAATATTAAAATTACGACGTACGGTAAAATCGCCGCCGTTATTATTATTCGATCGTCGGCGGCGTGATCCCCCGCGTGTTGGAAAGCCTCGTTTCCAGATCGGTCCGGAGGCGTGGAGTGCCGCGTAACATCAAGCGCGCGATAAACGTTCGTTAAATCCGTAGTGGAGCGCGGGTCGTACGCTATTATTTAGCTACACGCCTCTCTATCATTACGCGCTCGTTACAGTTCGGTCGTTTATTCATTTCCATACCACCCGAAACGTGCGCGTATTGTGTACTCCGTATGTGTGCGGCCATACCGGAACACGAATGTTTTTCGCGCACGTACGTTTACTTTCGATATTATTCGTAATTGAAATTTGGACCTCGCGCGACAATTACGACGATTCCGTTCGAACGTCGTCCATTCGACAAGTGTGTCGTCGGTCCGTCGACGCGTCTTCGTTCGGATTACGAAAACGTATTCGGGAGGAAAAAACTACGCGTCCGCATTTCGAACGGTTTCGGGGTTAACCTTTTCGGTACGTCCGTCGTCGTCGGGCCAACATAAACACGCCGGCGTAACGTGCGCGCCGTACGCGATCGGTATTCTATCGAAAACGGCGCGTCTGCGTACCGAAGAATACCACTAACGGCCGTCCTATTCGCCGCGCGACATGAACGCCGATATCGGCACCGTTCTCGACGAGCGATAGTACGAACGTTTTGGCCGGCGACACGGTTCGGACGGGTATTTTTTATTCCGTTTACGTGACATGCCGTCCCGCCTACGTACGCGGCGATATTGTTATGTACGACCGCGCGCGTTCACGGCGGGAATAACGGCGTTGAAAACCGAAACGTCCAAAAAATGTCCGACCTCTCGCGTCAATCGTCCCGCGCGCGTACGACGTTCGGGTAGGTGGCTGCGCCGTGCGGAATTAGTATGCGCGAAACGTACGTGGACGGGGACTGCGCACGAAACGTTGGACGTTTTCGAACTTCTCGAGTTACCCGCGTAATTAAAAGTATCACGAATCGGTTTACGAACGTAACGGTTTCGCCGTTCGATCACACCCGCCCTATCCTCGTTTAACATACGCGCGTTATTTTTTCAATACCGTCGAATCGTTTGTGGCGCGTTGCCGTTATACGTGGAAAATCGACCGCTAGTCCCGACTACTCGAACGAATCGTCGACAAGTCTGAACCGCCCGTTTTCGTCAACGACTCGTCGCGATTTTTACGATAGGTCGGCTATGGACGGATATCCGTCGTTATTTAAAAACGCGCGGAGCCGGAACGGTGATGATGTTTTGAGCAAACGTTACGGCGAGCCGCGCACGATAATAGCCTCCCATCCCCCCGGAATCGGAATTAAAAAACGGGGGCGAACCGAGCGCATGTCGTTCCGGTTGATCTTGGTCTCGGCCGTTTACCGAGACCGGACGTTATCGTACGATAACTTTTCGAAATTCGTCGACGAAATGACTTTCGAACGGGCGCGGAGACAAATCCGGCCGTCGGCGTTCGAAAGTCCGAAACGTTGTCCGTGATTGGAAACTATTCGTTCTCGAACGAGACATTACGTCCGAATCGCGGCATATGGGGACGGTTAAGGGGGGAAACAAATCGTCGTTAATACAAAATTCCAGTTACGAAGTAAAACAAATCGAATCGCCGCGGCGCGTTAACGGTAAACCGATTTCCGGGCTACTAATTACGAGACGGTTATTACGCGTGTCACGGATGTACGGTACGTGTGTGTATGTGTGTGTGCGCGTAGTCGACGAGTTACATTATATATTCGAACGGGCGACCGTTCGTTTTCGGGAAAATTCGCGCACGTCCCACGTACGTTTCGGCATACAACAACCGTTCGTACCCATAAAAAATAATTGTAGCGACGCGTAGTATGTTATGTACTCGCCGCTATGCTATACACGTACGATAATCGGTCTGACCCGACCACCGAGGGTGTTTCGCCGCCGCGGCGAGATGACGCGCTCGTTTTCGCGGACACGTTGTACGCGTTACGCAAAATCTCCGCGTTTTCCCACCGTTCCGAAATTGATTTTTTCCTTACACCCGGAACGTTCCCACGTCCTTGACACGATTCTACGCAAGATCGACGCCGATACAAAGCGAACCGTATGGACACGCGAACCGATCGAATCGCACTAATTCCCGTTTCGTTTATAAATGTCTATCGCGTCGCTATTATTGTATACGACGCCTTGACGAACACATACAAACACGGTAATTACTCGAAATCGGTTCGAATGTGGGATGTTACCGACAAAAACTCGTTATGTCCAAACAGTGGCGTATTTACAAATTATTTTTAAAGGGGTGGTCGTAATAACGAAACAATTTTAAAACACTATCGTACAATGGTTTTATTAGAATTTTATAAATAGTTTTACGTAAAAATAAATGAACGAAATCGAAAAAATACTTCCATTGAATGTTAAAATATATTGTTTTCTTCGTTATAATTTACAAAATAAACCAACTACTTACGTTTATATTATTGATATGTTTAACATTTTTCTGATCTTCAAATATTCTCGGTCGAATTAGGAAACCTTAAACACTCCCCTCTCATAAATACACCACTGCGTCTAAGAGTGAATATTCTTAGGACGATATTTCGTTAATAATTTTGTTCGGAAAAACCAATTTGCACTTTATTTGCACGTACACGTAACCGTACTATTATTATTTTACTGTTACTGTTAATTATTGTTACGTGTTTTTTTCAATATACAAACTACAAAATTATTTTTTTTTTAACGTAAATACATTTTTCGTTTTTCGTCCTTATTACGTACACACACCAAGACTTGTTTCGTGAATGAGTGTTTGTCAAATAAAAGTTTTATTTGCACGTGCGAAGTGAAGTCGAACGGAATAAATATTGAACGTTTCTGTACGAAAATCGGCAATTTTTGAATAACGTCGCGCTAAATGTTTTCCGAATTTCGTTTACTATTGACTTTTCGCACAACACGTACAATTTCGCGTCTAACCGTTTACTGGTAATTATTTACGATAATTAACTTATCGTACGTTACCGTAGTTGTCGTAGCGCGTGAATGGAGTCGTCGACTCCCATATTTTCGTGACCGATTGTTAATTAAAACGCGTGCATAATATACACGTACGATAAGTACCATCCGAGCTGCGCGTCGTTTAGCGTTTAATACGTGACGCGGAAAATCGAAAATTGCGAACGTCCGCGGAACGTGTTTTTCGTAAACGTTGACACGATAATCTCACTCGGCCGTCAGTATTATACGCACGTCTGTGCCCGGTGTTTATCGTTAGATACGGTCGTTTAAATTTCAGCCGTCGTACGATATTTGTAGGACAAACGACGATTGGGAATGTGCGAGACCGAATCCGGCGAAATAACGTCGAGACGAACGACTGACCGTCGTCGATGCAAGACGTCTTTCCTATTTACGTTTGGCTATTCAATTTTCGAAAATTCCGACGGGAAGCCGTCGAGGGTTGCCGACGAACCGCGGGGTATCCCATTATTGAAATTCAACGTCGCGAAACAACGATAACTGTATACGAATACTCGGGTTTTGCGTCTCGGTTTGTTTGTTCACGCCCGTCGTCCGGTTACCGTTATCGGCAGTCGATGACTTTTTTTTTGATACCGAAAAATTCCTAATTAATTCAATAGGCCCGTAATAATAATAATTTATGACAATCACTGCGGTCTATGTACATTGTTTCCCGCTTATTCGTGTAACCTAATTTATAGATCGAGTATGAAAATCGGAAATTCTATTACGGTCCACGAAGCGAACGTTCCCGATTAATTGTTTTTTTTCTTCGTAACGTACATTATTGCGAGAACGTTTGCTTCTTAACGAAACGTCATTATTTTCCGAACAAAAAATAAACATCGCCATAGTCGCAGACGCGACGGCAATTTTAGAACGTTCGGAAATCAATTGGGTTTTTTTTTATTTGGCCGAGGACGCGCAGGAAACGGTAAAAAGTTAACGTACTTATCACGTAATTAGCGATAGGCTAAAAGTTAAAATCGGACATTAGTCGGTTGATGTTTTCGATTCGTGTATTTCGAACGAGCAACGAAATAATACCGTCTTTCCAAATGCTAAAAGAAGAGTTACTTGGGACGGAATTACGGAGACGTTTAAATTAGGAGATTCGAGAATAACGTACGAGTGAGTTTCTCGGATCGTTTTACCGTTAGAAGTAGCGGCGGTATTCTTCGGTGCGCGTCGAATTTTTTTCGTTCGTTTATTTACTCAAACTTAACTCGGTGAAAAAAAATGTACGAGATAATCATGACTCGTTCGCGGATATTTCGACTTCATCATTTAACAAGTTCCCAGTACGCCGCGAATTAACCAGTTAAGTTAGTAAGTTGTTAAATAAATATCGTTATCGCGTTTTCGAGATACAATTTAGCCGAAAAACGAGAATCGCCGTACGTTTTAAAAGCGTGAAACGTGAACGGTACTCTCCATCCCGCCCCCCTGTTCGTAACGACAAATCGTGTACGCGCGCCGCATAAATTATAACGTCGCGTCCCGTACCGGTAAACGAACGTAACCGCAATCGAATAAAAAACACCGCGCGAAACGCGTGAACTTGAAACCGTCGTTTGAACACGCGCGCGACTAACGAAACCGCGTGTCCGTCGGCGACCGGGACGTACGAACTGTTACGTAACGCGAATAAATATATCGCGCGCGTTTTTCGAGACGTCGCCGGAAACGATGGGCACACACATGGGTCCAACAACGACCGAGAAAAAACATTCGTTACGCGAAACGAACGGATTCGCGAGCGGTAATTCGTTCGTTTTGTTCGGCGAATGGTACGCTCGCTACTATAACTCGATCGAATTCTGTATACAATCGGACGCGGCGTCCGTTTGCTCAACAAACAAACAAACGGACGGGCCACCGTTGTCGAACGGTGGGTTTATTGTGCGCGGGGATCGACCGTACACGGCCGCGGTTTCGGGTTACGGACGAAAACACGGCGGTGTAGTACGTACACGAAACCCGAAAAGCACGCCGAACAAAGAAGGCGACGAAAAAAGAAACGGTCCATCGCCGCCGCCGCCGCCGTGTTATTCAAATAAGAAAACCGAGTCGGTTGAAATTAGTACGAAAAATAGAGAAAAAACGCCGACGTGACAGACGTCGTCGTCAAAAGTGGGTCACGACGTGGATAAGCGCGCCGCGCGTAATGTATATTTATATAGGTAGGTACTATGGAAAATCGTGATTGTATCATTACCGCGGTAGGCAGTACGCCCGAGTCGTCGTCGTCGTCAATGAATTCGTAATTTCTTCCGCACGACGGACGACGTAAACGGAGTCGGTCGCGCGGCACCTAACCCGCCGCCTCTCTACACGCCGCTCTTGTCGACGGATAATCGACGTGCAGCAATCGGAGAACTGCTCTCGTTATTACGACGCCGACAAGAACCCACGGCCGCCGCAGTCGTAGTCCGCGTGACGGCGGATACCGGGCGTTCGAAAATCCACGTCGTCCAACGTAATTAATAATAAACGACGATTATCGCGGTCAGTTAAGTCCCCCCCCTCCGGTAACCCGCCGTCGTCCGTTGATAAATTCCTCTCTCCCCAACCGTCTTCGCCGGTACGTAAATAGTCGGTTTTAACGACGTAGAACTGGCGTTCCTTTTTTCTTCTTCATTTATATCGCGACGACGGCCGTACGGACGAACCGTTAGTATTTCGTCCCGTTCGTCGTCCCGGGGGGATTCGTTTGTGCCGTTACTAAAGTCGAGGTAGCCATACCGACGAAAACGCTTTCTATGTCACGCGAACGTGGCGCGGTATCCTCGTTACGTGGGTACGGTTCGTATTGATGGAAGGAGACGGTGGTTTCGAATAACTTCGATTTCGGAAGAAGGGACGTTCTCGACTATTTCGGCAATTGGCCGAATTGCGCGCCTCCAAGACGGCCAATTCCTCTTCCGACATCTCCGCTTCGCTCCGTCTCAGTACTTGAGAAAATGAGGTGTTCCTAGTCGAATTTCGAAAGTCGACGAACGAAAATTCCCCGCCTACGTACAATATCGAGATCACGGCGAATAAGGGGCTCCGGGGATAAAAGTATTCGACGACTAATTAAAAGTGAACGATTTACACGGATACGAGAAAAGTAATGGCCCGTTTGTCGACGATTTCATGACCTCCCTGGAAGGAGATTCACGAAGATATAACGCGTTAGCAGGCAAAAACCGAAATCGGGTAGAAACGGTTACAACCACAAGCCGGCCGGTGGACAATCGTAAAACGGTGTTCGTTAGAAAACCCGTCGACGGGACAGCGCGCTTGCCGGGAACTCGAAATGGACCGGCGAGGTCGCGTAAACACCGCGGCGTCCGTTTCGCCGAAAGTTCATACGTTCTTAGGTGGCTACGCGGAGATTCGTCCGTCTCGCGAAACGCGAGTGACGACGGGCGCGCGTTTTTGTCGGCTCGTTGTTTGTTGTTTATTCGAGGTCGCGCGCGCGCTTCTTGGACGTTCGCGATCGAACGGGGAAATTCAACGACGGACGAGAACCGTTTTCGCACGGCGTACAATTATACCGGAAGGGAGGGAGGGAAACGCCAAAAAAAAACAACGGTCGACGCCGTTTTACGCCGCGGAAATCCGGCCCGATCGTTTTTCGCTCGTATTTCTTTTGTACGTTACGTCGTAAACGTTCGATTAGGCGCGCAACGGTGTCCAAAAATCATATTGCGCGTGTCGAATTCGATACGCGTGCCTCTGTGTGTGTGTGTGTGTGTCCGCGGGTACGCGTCAAATCGGATTTCGCGTTTACGTACGTCGCGTCGTGCCGCGATGACGTGACGGCGAATAACGTAAAAAGCAATTATTCGTACAGTACCGATACATTGTACGGAGTGACTCGTGTAACGCGGAGTAGGTCAGCCGCGTTTTTTTTTCAACTTCGGCGAATTCTAACGTTTTCGGATACACACGTAAATGCGGTCGACGCGTTTTGACACGTCCCAGCTAGTAGACGTTTTCGCGAAGACGAATAAATCGACCGGACCGTTTTTACCGTTTTCTTCGGCCAAGTCCGTTTAATTGATCAACCGCCGCCTCCTTTTGCCGCTACGACTTATTTTCGACCGTTCGCCGAGTCGAAATTCGGTCGGTCGCTGCGCGCGAAACACGTTCCGAAAACCAAACTGTCACCCGCTCGCCCCCTCCTCCCAGATAGGTTACCTTTTTTTATAATTTATTAGGCACACTAGGCATCTATTAAAACGACAACTTTTATCGGACACCGTGTACTTTAAGTGTCGTTTCGCGCGATAGTTGTTTAACGACCGTCCAGTGGACTCTTTTTTCGTTAACGTTTAATCGAACTCGTACTATTTTTTGTTTTTAACGCGAACCAAGTTTCGAAATTAGTCGACCCACCGCCCCATGTTTGCCTCGAGCTCCTCCACCGCTCATCGTATTCCGTATTCGATACGAAAGCACTCGTCGGAGAGTCTTCTCGGGCCAATGATAGTCAACCAGTGTCGCGTTTTTCCGTCGTTACTTTCATTCGCGTGAACATTTGGCCACCATATATAGGCAACGCGAGTATCGGTTTGAACGTACCGGCACCGCGATCGTTCGTAAGTTGCCGCCGGTATTCGTTTATCGTGGAGGAACGACGACGACGTGAAAATGAAACAACCGTACGGCGTAAATAGTCGCGTGAAAAACGAAATTACGGCGGTCGAAGCGTTCGTTTAACGTAATTCACCGGGCCGACGGGGCACATCATTACCCGTAGACGGGTGGAGGACGACCAGTTACGCCGGGTCGATCTGCTTCGGTTAACAACGGTTCGTGTACGACGACGAATTATGCACGGACTTCTCGTAGTGAACCAACGGAACACGCGATACATACTTATTATTCGTAACGCGTACACAAACACGCGCGCGTATACACATAAAATAGCGGCGGCGGTCTGTCTAATCGCGACGGAATGGCGCGGAACGGCTATAGGTTTATTTCGTGTTTCCGACGCGAACTCGCGACACGCGTCGTTATCGTCGGCGCAACGCCCGAACGACGCGGGTAACGCGGCCGCGGATTTCGAGCGCGCCAACCGATAGCTTACTCCGTTTAACAGAGTAAACTATTTAAAGTTCTTTTTAATAGCTCACTTTATTTCCGGTCGCTCCGCAACGGCCGATGGCGTACAAACCGAACGAAACGCGATAACTAAGGCCCGGGAAAGGGCGGGGGGGGAATTATACGCGACGAAACGTGTACGGAAATACGCTTGGCGTTTGTGCGCTTATTACCGTCGAAACGCGCGCGCTAAAAAAACACGCGAACGAATATTCGCGTTAATTAAACGGAAACAAGTTTGACGAACGGTCGAAAAGTTAATTGAATAACGTGTACAAAAATCGGGATACGAACGTATCGAATAATCCAAATAATCGGACTTCTGTATAGCCGTGATCGTATTTTGAGTATTCGTTCGTCTAAATAAAACAAAACATTAGTTAGATTCTTGTAATATTTTTTACGTTTTTCAATTTTAAAACGTCGTCCGACGATAAAACGCTTTTCATTATTCGCTTTAAACTGGCGCTTTTTACAAAAAAAAAAACAACGCCTCCGTCGGGCACGAAAATATTTTCACCCAAACACATTTTCCAACAGACGATTTTGTATTATCGACATTATAGTTCACACGAACACGCAATATTGCCAAACACGGTCGTATAGAGATACAAAATGATCGTTGTGGTACGCCGCCGGTACCTACAACAAACTTTATCCACCAACAATTATCGATAGAGTATCAACGAAAAGTCGACCAGTTGATAAATAGTTAAAAAAAAATAAAAATAATCGAATATCTTTAGTTACAGGGTGTTATGGTATTATATTTTTCTTCGATGTACGCGTTACATTTTCGAAAATTTTCTAAAATACGCGTAACAATTCGAAATGTGCAAAAGCAAAAGGGCGAAATCGAATATCGTTCAAGACCGTAATTCGTATCTTACCTAGCTACTTTCTCGGCTAATGAATACGAACGCGTATAATTCCGAGCACTAGTAATAACCGGCCGACCATCCTACCATTACTCGGTCAACGTTCGGATTCTTTTCTCTCGGCACACGGGAACCGACGGCCGTCAATCGAAACGTCACCTCCCGGGCGCGGCGATTATCCGTTTAATGCGTTGTTCCGAAATATGTAACGGCCGTCGCTGTTGTCCGGCGCGAGACAATTCGCCCCGACCGCGCGGTTACTTCTGTACCGTCACCGGCGGTGGTAAACGCGGCGTTGTTAAACGGGTACGGGTGCGTTTTCAGACTTGCCGCTAAAACGGTCGCCGTATCCAGCGCACACGGCGACGACAGTGGCCCGCAAAATATGTGTTCGGGTCCCGGAATCGTGCGGGCAACGGTCGTGGAGCTTCGACACGGTACACGGCGAACTTAAAGTCGCTTCCAAACAATACTACAAAGCGATTTCCCGGTCTGGCTGCATGGAGAAGTGTCTGAACGAGAAGAGTTTCCAGTGCAGGCAAGTTCGCAACGTACTATCGGTTTATACGGTTAGGCCGGTGAGGGTGGTATATGTTCGACGAATAACCGTGATTATTATTACGGGATTTCCTCGACCGAAATTTGTGTCGAATCGCACGAAAAATGAAGGGGTCGATGAAGTGGGGAGGGGGAAAAGGCTATTTCGTCGAATGGTTCGCAGAGACGTTCGTCAGAGACAACGCCGTCGAATACGTCAAAAAAACTATTTCGACCGACGATACCCGTTGTCGTATATATATATATATCCATTAGGCGAATCTCGCGCGTCACTAGTACTCGGTAGTGGGGCGACGTATTCGTGACTTGTCCCAACAGCGGTCGTCGTTCATCGCTAATCCGGTTGCCGAAACAATCGGTCATTCGCGGACGTATTGTTACTCGCCATTTGAACGCCGTATGTTCACGAACATTGTTTGTTTCCCGAAACGGAAACGCGAAAGAACGACGCGCCGCCGGTGCGTTTCGTTCGTTCGCGGATAAATCTGCTGGTTACGCGCGCGAAAACTCGTCGATAATCAAACCGAGCCGACCCGTCAATTATAACGATCAATTTTAGCGTCGGTCGCGGTCGTCTTCCGAACGCGAAACGATACCGGGGGTCCTTTCGTCGCTCTTCGAACGCGACGTGAAAATCTCCGGCCGAACCGTGCTGACGTCGTGCGGCGCTGTTTTTCGCGTTTCGCCGTCAAAATATACACGCCGTCCGGGCGTTATTATTGACGAAACCGTGCCGACCGTTACGTATGGTTTCGTGTCGCGCGAAGAAACGACGCGAGAACGACGATCAGGAAAACCCGATCAACGTCGGTCGATTATTGGCCGGAACGGATAACGCGTTTTCGCGACATGTTCTCGTTTCGTCTCACAATCGTCCGTCTGATTGCCGTCCGCGAACCGGTCGGCGGTACTTTTATTCGGGCCGAGTATTTCCGACGATTTTCCCGGCGAGGAAGAATGTCGACGGCATACCATCATCATCGAGTTTCCGAACGGCCGATCGAAAAGCCCGCGGCGCCACCATCCCGTCGTCCAGCGTCTGTCCGGTCCGAAACCCGTGGCGGCGCGTCCGAGCCGAACGCGTACGCGAAACCGGTAAAATTCGACTAGCGCGGGACAGCCGTCGGTACGAGCCGCGGTCGGCGATCCGTGAGACGCAGTCGGGAGTCCGTTCGACGTGTCGTTCAATAACCCGCGCGCGCTTTGCGGTCTCCAACGACGACGACGACGCTACGTAAATAAATATTAGACGAGTCGCCAAACCGCGACCACCTGGACGAATATTTGTGGGGGGCGTCAAAGATTTTACACGTTCGGAACAGGTGCTCGGGTACGACGAACGATATTGTCGCAACGACCGCAATACCGACAGATGATTCGTCTTATCATGAGGGGGGGTAGGGGCATTGTCGCGGAACAACGAAATCGTTCGACGCCGGCCGATTGCGGCGACAAACGTACACAAAATTACGTTAATTTGCGGGTAACTAACCCAACTACACGAATATATATTACAACCCGACACGGAGGAGGATACGAACGGCCCGAAGTTTCGGAAATATTTTTCGAAATAAGTACGCCCGCGGATCGCCGGGTCTTTTTTTCAACGTCCCGTTACGTAGTTTTGTTCAAACATAGCGGCAGAAAAACGGTTAACCGTACGACGAATTTAGCACCGTCCCGGGGAAAACGTTCGCGGTAACGCAATACGGATCGCATTTGGCGAATCAAATTTGTTCGAATTCCGGCGACGCGCGAAACGTTCGCCGTCGTTTTACCGTACGCCGACTGACGGATTCGGCGCTCTCGTTGACTGCGACCGGCCGACGGACTCGTGCGGACAGTTCGTTTCGCACCGAACCAGTGTACAACGGCCGACGCGCGTCGCGACGTTTGATTTATTGTTACGGCCAACGCCGTCGGGAGACGCGCGGACGATTACGGGTAGCGCGATTACGCTCGGTCGAAGTTAAACGCGGTTAGGCGTTCGCCTCTGTACGAGAGGCCGCACCGACCGCGGTAACGAGCGTGCGTAAACGTTTCGCGTTTTCCCTGCTTAATTAACGCGTCCGCGAATGAGATGGTCGGTGGCGGAGTAACGGTGCCCGAGTGAATTCGTACGGCCCGCCGTTGTTTCCGCGCGTCCGCGTATTCGACGGGTCTGTACGAAACCGAATCGTTTGACGCGATCAAATATGGACGAACAGTTAGTTAGGTTGTTCGGCGAAACGACGTACCACTAAATTACGGGTTTTTCACCGGCGTTTCGGTTGTTTCAATTAGTCGTGCCGGTTTTTTTGCGCGCGTTTCGAAGCGGCCGCGGGTGGAGGAAACGTCTCGTTTAAATACGGACAACAGTTACGAAAAATCGTTTACGCGATTTGTTCGCCGTACGCACGGGCGATGCGAAGGAAACGCGACCAGACAATACGTACGCCGACGGGGTTCGTTCGTTCCGATTTCGTTTTTAAGTAAATACGTTCGCCAATTGTAGCGGAACGGGACGTCGTAATTACCAGACGCGCGGCGGTACTTAATATAAATAAACCGCGTTCGTTAAGTAGTAGCGTCGTTTGTCGTCCGCGGGAACAGCCGTATTCGACGCGTTACCGACGACGACCCGAGTACGTAAACTAACGGACGGTTTGTGTATCGGCGAATTAAAGGAAACAAATAAATAATCGGAAACCCGAGAAATATAAAACGGTACGACGATTTCGTTTCTATTCGTTTCGTCGTACGGTACACGTGTACGGAATTTTTGCCTCCACCACCTACACCACCACGGGCGATCGAATCGTTTATATTCATACGTCGGTTTCCGATTTAAGTTTTCGCTTAGATACCGAAACGCGACGACTTTGTTCGCGGTTAAGAGAACGCGAACACGGTTGTCGCGCCGAAAATAAGTACGCCGTCCGTGACAGTTTGTTCACCGCGAATGTGTGTGTGTGTGTGTGTGGGCGCGGTACCCGCAGGTCCGTGAACTTCAACAAGGGAACCGGCGACTGTTACCTGAACGACGTGGACAGATTCACCGTGTCCGGGCGGCCGTCGGTCAGCAACCGGTCGGCGAACGTCATGGACTACATGGAGTCCAACTGCGTGGTCGAACAGCAGCCGAAAATGTGCGACTTCGCGGTACTGGACGGGAAACTGTTGCGGACGGTGGACGCGATATTCGAGAACGTGGCCACCGTGGACCGGTGCAAGGAGATGTGCGTGGCGTCCAAGGAGTTCCGGTGCCACTCGTTCGACTACAACGAGACGGGCGTGAACGTGTGCCGGATATCGCGGCACAGCGTGTCCAGCCAGTCGCGGCCGGAGCACGCGTACGCGACCGTAGCCGGCGCCACCGCGTACCAGATGTCGTCGTGTTTCGGCGTGCGGGTCGATTGCCGGGGCACGGGCCTCGTTGCGTCCGTGCACACCAATCGGCTGTTCGACGGCAAGGTGTACGCGAAGAACCGGCCGAACGTGTGCGTGAACGACGTGAAGAACGCGCTGGACTTCGAGCTGCGCTTGGACTACCACGGCGCCGACTGCGACGTCCGACAGGACGACCCCGGCAAGTTCTTCGCCGAAATCATTATCCAGGTTAGCCGCCGTTCGTACTTGCGCAGAACTACGCAGTCCCTACAGCAAACTTTTACGCACCGTCGGCACGCAAATGTGTACGACTCATCCCCACGGTCCTCTCAGGTGTCCCGTTGGTTTCCCTTACGTCATACACCTTCGCGTACTGTCCTACGATTTTTGTTCAAACCTCAACCGGCTATATTAGGTCGCGTACGCTCGTACAACCGACGATTCGGTTCTCGTTCATTTTTCCACGGGGGACGCTATTCGCGGTCCCGTCGGGCACGAGCTCGACTTATTACCGGAACCGAATCCGGTCGGACAACCAACAACAACTTGGTTGGTTCGACATATATATATATATATACACGGGGCGCGCGCGCGTAGTGTTTTTTCCGAAAATAATCGCCGGCCGCGTACGTAAGTTCAACACGAACGGTATTTGTGACGATAACGTCGATCGCGGTGGTATTTCCAGCACCACGACCAGATCGTGACGGGCCAGGACATCGGGCTGTCGGTGGGGTGTTCGTATGACCTACAGAACCGGAGCGTGGGCCACGGTATCGAGCTGGCCATGGCGCCGGCCACGGGACCGGACGGCGGCGTGGGCGCGGCCGAATCGTCGTCGGACGTGTCCGACAAGGGCGTCGCGGGTGGCGGCGGCGGCACGGAGGAGACGGCGTTCGTGGTGTCGCCCACGGTGATGATGCGGATCACGAACCGGGCCGGGGGCGATATACACGCCGCGCAGGTGGGCGACCCGCTCAGCCTCCGGTTCCATATACTCGACGACCGGTCGCCGTACGAGATATTCGTCCGGGAACTGATCGCCCTGGACGGCGTGGACGCCAGCGAGATACTGTTGATCGACGGCGACGGCTGTCCCACCGATCCGGCCATCATGGGCCCGATCACGACGGTGGACTCGGGCACCGGCACTGTCAAAATACTAGAGGCGCCGTTCGACGCGTTCAAGTTCCCCACGTCGGACATCGTGCAGTTCAAGGCGCTGGTCACGCCGTGCCTGCCCAAATGCGAGCCCGTCAACTGCGACGTGATCGGCCACAACGGGACGGTTCGACGGGCCGATTCGTTCGGCAGGTACGTTGTAACAACTGGCCGCGTACTTTCCGACACGGTTTTGTTTCGCCGTCGGTTCGCTTCGACTTTGTAACGATTACCGTCACTACCCGCGAGTACTTACTTACCGTCACCGTACTCGCCATTGAGTTCATTGGCGTTTCTCCGTTCCGCCTCCAACCGCCGCTGTTTGGTGTCCAATCGTTCCGTGTTCGGATAACGTTCCCGGTTACGATCACGACGGCGTTCCGGTAATATTTCATTTATGTTCGTTTACGAAACAGGCGCAAGCGGCGCGTTGCCGGCGACGGCCGACGGACCACCACCACCACCACCGCCACGACGGCGGCGGACGAAGAAGTGGTGTTCCAGGAGATCCGGATTGAGGACAAGTTCAAATTCGGATCGCCGCGGGAAGTGAACTTCGACGCGGCGGCGACGACGGAGCCAGACAACAGTGACCAGGATAGGCAGGGACGACGGGACGCCGTGTTCTATTGGAACGAGTACGCGCTGCCCGTTTCGTTCGCCGTTTTCGGGTCGGTCCAGTTGTTCGTCGCTGTCGCGTGCTGGTTGCGCGCCAAACGCAAATCGCTACCGGTCCGGAATCCGATTGTCCGGGACAAGGACTACTACTACTACTACTAAACTACGACGGGGTGACCAAACGTTTCGGCGCGAGTATTTAAGGGGAGGGTATCGTGTGTATGTGTGTGGGGGGAAGAGTTGTACGACGAGCGAGACGGCGCTTAGGTTAGCGACGGTTTTTTTTTTTTTGTTTTTTCCCCGT
>JAIPRN010002359.1:0-31643 GCA_025469175.1 Geopemphigus sp. TES_GeoC_2020
AAAAAAGTCGAATTTTATTCGAAATAATTGGACACGTACAAACGGAAACGTCGGATAATTCGCTATATTATTATTCGTTGGTATCCGCGGCAGACCAAGTACGTGTATACGTAAGTTCGTTAGTTTACGTCATAAAAACGAAACAATTTTCCGAAAAACAAAACACGAGAAAACGTCCCGCACTAGTCCGAGGGCTCCGATTAAAACGAAAATCTGATTTAACTCCGTATATAATCGTAATCCACATACGTGAATCTCGATCGTCTTAACGTACGATCAGAAGGCGTATATTATAGGCGCACGAATACGGTTTATCTGTATATAATATACAGTGGTCTGTATTAAACGGCGATAAAATAAATAAATAAAAATAAACATAAATAAATCGTTATTTATGACGGGTAATAAACCGGGTGAGAAAAAATTGAAACGTACGCAAAATAACTAATAAATACGAGTACGTATTTACAATAAATTATAAATATTGAAACAAAATTAAATACGTTCGCGGCGGCGTCGTAGCTACTGCCAGACGTCCGTTCCCCGTCCCGGTGTTTATAGCGAAAAACGGATAGACGATCAACGATAATACGTTCGTTTGTACAGTCACGTTGGCGATTCTCGATAAACGCCCGAGGTCGGGAACAAAGTCTAACTGTTACTACTGTTACCTACGCTCCTGTCGTCCGCGTACCAATTATATTGTCGCCTTAAAAAACCGAAACGTTCCGTCGAACGTTCATTTTTTTTTTTTGTTATATCGGCGGTCGGAGAGCGCCACATGTCTGGCCCATTCCGCCGTTTCCGGTCCCGAAAGCAATTATCGTTTAGGCGACAATATACGCCTCGGTTATGTTTCGTAAAATGTAACGTGTCGTCGTCGTCGCCGGCAAACGACCGGCCACAACGACGGTTTCGAAAATAGAATCTTTCGCTCCAATCGTGTTGTTGTTGTTTTCGACCTTATATAATAGAAAATCGTTACGTTCCGTGATTATTTCCGAAAATAGGTATCGTAAATAAATTTCGACAAACCACCGTGACGATTCACTCGTAAACGATCGGACGGCCGTTGGCGGGTTTAGAATATTGACGATTTATAACGAACGAAACGCGCTCTCGAACGTTCGACCAACGGTGATCGTTGATTTCTTCTATAGTTGTCCACGGACTATTTTTCGTAATACATCTCGGGCCGTATCTATTCCCGCGTCCATTTAGATTTAATTTCGTTCGAACCTCCGTACCGTTTTTCTATAAATAATTCCCAACGTTCGAATCCGACGCGGGAACGCGCAAGTAAACATTGTCACCGATTTCGTTCGTTTACGCTACACGGTTATACGAATAATGGACATAATTACGGGTAAACGATGTCCCGTTATAGAAACTCGTCGGCGTTTTTCGAACGAACAACATAAAGGAATAAAACGGATCGCCGTCGCGAATACGATCGTACAGACGATTGACGGCATCCGCTGTTCGGGCACGGTTCTAAATATTACGAAATTAACGCGGCGAATCGACAAATTTACGCGCAACCATTCATCGACGCGTCATGTTTAAACGCTAATAAATTATTGGTTCAACAGCACGCACAATTTTAGGGAAATCAATTTGTCGTACGGAACACGGAGTTCGAAACGCTGTGAACAAAAATCGTTAAAAACCAAAAATACGCCAAAATAGAAAGCCCAGTAGGCGTATTTTATGAAAAATATAACGTTCGAATTGAGACGACGAAAGAACTAACGAATACAAAACGAAACCGAGGACTAAGAAGAAACATAACGTTCTACGATACGACAATCAGTCTGTATATAGTCCAGGAGATCGTTACGCGAGACAAAAAATTACGCCAATTTTTTAACACAATCTGGCGAATCTATTGAGATATACTAAACTGTGTTGTGGGGGCGTGTTTGTCCGATTCGTCGTTAATTAACTGTCGATTTTTCGTTTTGAAAATACAACGTGGAAAATGTATTAAACTTTACAAAAATCGACTGAACATATATTACAAATACGATATTTGGTACAATTGTATTAGATCGGTGGATTTCAAAGGATTAGTACAAGAGAGTGCACGCGAATTATACGCCACTCGTTTTACCACGCACGTAAATAACGACAAAAATAAACAAAAATCTCACACCGAGGTTGTAATCCAATTACTTATAGCCGAATTTAAATCTTCCGATAAATCTCGTTACGGATGGTTACTCTCGATTATATTTATGTTGTCGCGATAAATTCGAATAAAATTCGCCGATCGAATAAACGACGTACGATTATTATATATGGCTATTATTTTATAGCGCGCGTATGAATGTAAAAGAAACGATAATCGGTTTTAATTATATTTCGATTATATAATTTGTTTAAAACCGATTCACTTTTTTTTTTTAAATAAACTTAATCGCCGCGCTTTGTGTACCTATATTCACGCCGACTTTTTTTGTTTATAATGGGAACGCAAAAATCTAATTAAATTCCTCGCAGAGTTCCTTATTCGATATTTGCATATATTAAGACGTTTAATGAATATTTTTGAGGATATTATGTCAGTACGCTATAAATTTCTTCCGACGTGTTTCCACACGAGCGTAATTAAATACTGAACTCCGATCAAATTCTTGACCAAAAGAAAAAAAAATGTACCGTGATACGAAATGTTCTCGATAATTTAATTCAACGTGAAACCGCATAAATAAAAAAAACGATTTTAATTATCGCGACGTAAATACGTTATGTTTCTCCCGTAATCCAAAGTTGATAAATTGTTTAGTTGAATTCGATCGAATTTACGGTCAACCCTACGAGACAACAGAATCCGCGGAACGGGGGTTAGGTTAGGTTATGCGTCCTAATAGAAATATACTAACAACGTAATTTAGATAAAAAACCGATAACTTTTTTTACGACAGTTCGTTTATCGCCTAGTGAAACTTGATTTAAGAATTGTATTCGTAATGTTCGGCATAATGTTCGCGAAATTCGTTCAACGCTAAATTCGTATTAATAATATACGTATCGCGCGGTTGTCCGGTTTACGACAAGTCGGTCGCATATTATTCTCTAAAGTCAACGACCGTTTTACTTACGATATCAGTTATTCGAAACGTAATTGTCTTCGATCGTGTCCGACGAATAATAGAAAACAACTCGGGACGCCGTTACTGGACGCGTTTATTTTATGTTTCGGCCGACGAAAACTCGTAAATACGAGATTATTTTATAAGCCTTAAAACTGTAAGCGCGCGGAAGTGAGCTCTCCGTTGAGCGAAAATATAAGTCGGAGTGGACTCGCGATCGTAATCGGCGACACAAGTCGAATATATCGGTTGGTCGTGAAGTGCGCGAATCCGTTCGACGGCAGTGCGCGTCCGTTGTCCGCGGCCAACGGGTGTTGAAACGAACGCTATTAATTCAATTTCGATGGACGCGCAGTATTTCAGCCGTAGTAGCATACCGAACAACGAACAGTGTGACGGTGCTCGTCAATCGTTTTTAAACTTACAGAAACTAAAGTAGTCGCACGAGTAGTTCCACAAAAAAACGATAAATACAAACGTAGTTTCGATATGGATACGGAAGGGTAATCACTCGTCGTACGCAACGACGGGCACGTGCGACGCCTACCGGTGTACGCGAATCGCCAGCGCGACAATAGGCCATTGTTTGGCCGATAATTAATCGCGAATCAATATCCAGGTACGACGAAGGGCGAAAAATGGCAGGTGTCTTCAATAGGTACGTATATACATAAACATATATATATGTCGACGCGTGCCTATGTGCACGCGTATTTCGGTACAAAATAAAGTAGTTATTTTAATATGTACATGTCTTTTGTTCCATAATTATTATACGCGTGGCGCGTGTATACGTACGCGAGTTTTGTATTTCCCTCGTACTCGGTCGGGTGTTCGACTCGTATTTAGCTCTTTGACATCGAGCGTATATTCAACGCGCTATAATAACGACGGCGGAGTACCGACGTTTTTAATTAAAAATCTCCCCCGGTGGTGTCTCCGGTTGTCTGCCCGCGGCGCGCGTACGCGAATCGCGTCTATTGTCCAACGCGCGCTCTAACAATTAACGACGTTATTGGTGGCGGTGGCTGTCACGCTACATTATCGGTCGTACGTCCGAATACGTATATATTTTTATTTATAATTGAACGGAACCGTTTTAACGTATTTCGCGCGAATCGGACACAGATCGCGACCCGTGTACGAATTTCGTACACGTACGTTGGAAAAAAACAACCTAACGAAATATTAACGCGACGACGGCGGTACAACGATACGCGACGGCGTTAGATCCAGCGGGTTGTGTGTTCGACGCGTTATCGATTAGAACGAAAGTTTTTTTATACCAAAAACACAGGCTAGTAACAATGTCGACATTCGGTACCGTCGCGTTGCGCTATTACGTTGTTCGTGTCGATACGATCGGCCGAATGACCGTGTTAATTTGACGTTAACGTCTAAATTGTTTTTAATTAAAAATGTATTTATACGAGCGCGCGGTGGCCGTTCATTCTCTTCGCTTTTTCGCGTTTAATTTTTAAACGAAATACTAAAAAACCCGAAAAAACTCCCGCTTTACCTTCGACAAACAACGGCACGATAATTACCCACGCCCGTTTTACATTAACGGCGCACGCGCCGGAACGAGTTCTATACGTACGGACCATTCGAACGTTTTATTTCGCGTCAACACATCTCGACCGATAAAATCGCCCTGGCTTATAAAAAGTAATAAAGAAAATAATTCGACGTAGCGGGCCAAGTACTTTTCGCATTACGTTGCGATTAAAGATACGGACGAAATATTACGCGAAAATCGTATTATTCCGAGAAACGTTCGAACACAGCGGTCGATAGTTCTTAATAAACTATAAACCGACGACGTTCGATTCGAACACGTTATTATCGCTAATATCGACGGGCGTTTATCGACAAACGTCGACACTAACGTAAATTCGTTTGACAACACGCGTCCGTTAAAATGATTCGTAAAACATGCAAACGCGAGCGCTGTTTACCGAACGCCGTAACCGTTCCAACGAAATCGTATATAATGTTGTCATATGTTTGTCGCTTTTTTCATTTCGCGTTGATCCGAACATCGAAACGCAAATAAACCTTTTCGTTTTATTGGTAATTAATAACCGTGAACACGATAAATATATATATATATATATTAACGAATCTACGGCAATTATGGAACGATTTTTTAAGATCCACCAAAAACGCGTTCAATTTTCTGTCGGCGACAATATTCGACGATTTTGCTTTCCGAGCGAGATGAAGGAATTAAATTATTCCCGAATTCTAGTGGATATTAACGACGTTAACGATAATTTACGAATAGAAGACGCCGAACACAGAAATGACGTCCCTTTAAAAGATAATTTTCGTAAAGCTTCTTGTTTATTTCGATTTTGTAGTAGCGGATTCAATTATGGAATACGGAAAAAAATTAATTGTCTTCGATCCTTATTTCGACGAACATTTACGCGCTATATTTCCGAACTTCAACCACAACTCTGAAAGCCGATAACGGTAAACTGATGACGTAGTGCCGGCGACGAAAATCGAATCGATTTACGATTGTTGGGATCAAAATCGTTTTCTAAAAATAACGGTTCGAGATTAACGCCAAACGTGTAATATTACACTTATATTAACGTAACATACGACACTAACGCAAACAAAATATTAATAACATTATCGGTGTAGTACGAATACGTTTTCGATTTTATTAACGCGGTCCGCGATCAAAAAAAGTTGAAAACCAATATGTCGACGAGGTTAAAAAGGTCGTCGACCCCGCTATCTAATATCGTGTATGTATATCGTTCGATGTATACATAATGAACTTGATATACGTCAACTTACGCGCGCATATAGGTAATATTTTTTCAGAAACGTATGTAACCGACCCAATTAAATTCCGTTCAGAAGTGCGGTGGATGTTTTCCTTTTTGAAAACGTACCAAGACGTTTCTCGCCGGCGTCGGGCGCGTTTCGTTACGTCAAACACGTACGGGACGTGTCAACTTCTCGATCGGGAAACGTAATTTTTTACATCGTGTAAAAACATCGCGATTAATCGACGAAAATCCGTGTGAGAAAACGTGGTCGGTATTCACGTTGGTACCGGCGCTACGAATTTCGTAACCTTTTTAATAACCATTACCAAACAACAACAATAACAACCGTCTTTTCGCGTATCGAACTTTCAACGACGTTTGCCCGGTGATCGGAGTTAGTGATTGTGGAAAAAACATCGAACAATAGTCCAACGTCAAACAGAGAAAAACGCGTCGATACGAAACAATCTCGATCGCCTCCGTAACATACACAACGTTTCCGGTGACACGTCGTCCGCCGCCCGGCTCCTGTAATATTGTGAAATACTCACGTCCCGTTTTCCCAACGTTATTTCGTACGGAAAGACGTCGGCGTGAGCGATTTAATTCGATTGTCACTTCTATCCGTTCCGTCGTTTGTCTACCGAACAGGTGTGGTGCGGCGCAGGGGAGAGGATTTCTTTCTCGACGACAAATCAAATTCGAAAAACCGTCCAACGATCGCAAACGATACGAAACCTGTCGCGGATCATTCGTAGTCGCGGAGTGGACATATCGAAAAACGGCAGCGACGTCGGCAAATTTTGAATTTCGAAGCCGGCGTAATAATACTCGGTTAAACGCGTAAATTGTCGTCGCGGAGAAAAGTAAAATCCCGAATAAATTATTCGTCTATTGTGTTCGGATCGTCGGATAGTAATACTGATTCATGTACAATTATAATCGATATCGTTATTATTCGTAATATCTGGAAAAAAATGACGAGACGACGATAAGGCACTGAGAATTTATTTCGCTCCGTTACCTCGGTACGCAATAACGATGAATTATTATTTGGAAACACGAAAGAAAAACGAGTCGATAATAAATCGTCGTATTATCGTGACGATTATGAACACGAAACGTGATTTACCGACGTTCGGAGACGCGAATTTTCTACTAGCGAATACGGCCGTCATTATTTCGTAACTCCGTACGTACTGTAAAGACGACCGATTCGAGAGATTGCCGAAATTCTTCGCTCGAATGGTCCGCGCGTTGGTTCGTCGTCTAGGGTTATTTCGGGGAAGTTCCACGAACGCGCCACTATTATTACAAAATTTTAGGCGCTTTTCCGAATATAAACTCGTCCGATACGGTTAATTCGTACATGCCGTCGGTTTTAATTGTAACCGTTTCGTCGGCGGGTTTCGCGGTCGACTTTTGTACTACGTATCTAAAGTACGTACAATGGTTTTGGCGATCGATCGATGATCCTTTGACGATCGGTCGTCATTTGCGTCCGGTTCGCGGGCGCAATGCGCCTTTGGTCGTTTTTCGCTTTCGGTATTTGCCCGCGTAGGCAAAACCGAAATGAGTGTTCTGTCAAAAGTGACCCCGTACATTATACACCCGGCTCGAAATTATTTGTCATTGTGTGGCGGTCGGTCAATAGACGTAGACAATGACAACAACAATATACACTCGTCCGACACGCGGTCAACCCATGTTTTTGCATTGTCTAACGGCGTTTATTTTTCATAGTCGGTTCGCGGCGTTCCTGTATATTACGCGGTCCAATTGTTTCCCTCCTTGTTAAAATTATACGCGGAAACGCGAGGCTCGGTCATATTTACGAATATACGGCGGATACGCAGGTTATATACGTAGTAAATGGCGTTTTTCATTAGCCGTTATTTTTTATTTTGCCGTCGAATATTCGCAGTGTATCGAACACAAAGGAATGTCGGATTGACTCGGTGCTGAAAGCATTTTCCTCGAAATTAAAAATCGTAAAAAAGGACGTAAACGGAAAATCGGACGAACAAGGAGAAATGGAAATTGTCGTTCGGTACGCCATCGCGCCGGAAACGTTTAACCGCGCGTCGTTGATTAATTGGATATTTTTTAATTTTATTCTTTTGTCATACGAAACTGTTAACGACTATAAACGGCACTAGATGCGTGTTATGCTTCGGAAAGTTATACGATACGGCAACTAGACGGAGGTCCGGTGTCTAGGAGTGATAATGTAGTCGAGAGCGCGTACAATAATAGCGCGTTCGCGAGAACGATCGATTCCACCGAATCGTCTAAGCGAAAACGTTCGCGTAACTAAATTCGTCGAACAAATCGCGTATGGGAATGGTGGGTAAGGCAGGTGAATTGGCGCGGGTACGTGCAAATATACGGAATTCGAGAACGATGGACAGGGTTAACTCGGTGAACGAAACGTATTTTCGATATTATGAAAATACGCGATGGTACGATCGAGCGGATTCACGTTTTCTCCGGATAGCGCGGTTCCACAATGTGGATCGCTATTCGCGAACCATACACCCGGCTATAGGCGGCACGTTCAACCGTTCGTACGACGCGTTGTTATCGACGGTCACTGGAAACTTTTACCCGCGACACGATGATCGACCTGGGCCGGATGGTGCACCGCGAAAAGTTCACGGCGAGGAATTCCGTGACGAGCGCGACCGCAACGACTTAATATATGCGCCCGCCGGGCGCACAATGGAATGGATAAAAAGCGCGTAAACGAACGATCAACGCGTCAAGTAGCCGGGCATATTGAATGTTGATCGGGTGGGTATAAACTCGAGTTAGCCGTCGTGTTAGTAATAAGATACCGAACGCGTTTTGGCGCGACGTCAAAAAGATTTCGCAAAAAAGAAACAAGTTCCGTAAGTGAGAAATTAATGGAAATGAAAAAAGAAAGCGAGTAAATCGTTTGAACGATACCCTAAAACGATTTGGACGGTGTACAAGAATGAAAAACCTTGTCTCCTCAAAAATAAAATATATATACATAAATGAACTTTAAGTTCTTTTTTCCGCATTTTGATCCGTACTCATAACCGTCGATTTTCGTAATTAATTCGAAATAAATACTACCATCGCGAATACGAATTCAATTACGTTCGTAAGATGTATAAAACCTTATTGTACGCGAAATACATATTTATTAAATAATATTGTAACGAGTGAACGTATAACGAGTTCGATTTAAAAAGTAAAAATGTAATTTCACTCCGCAAAAACCGTTTTCAATACGGAACCACATTTGTTACAACAATTCGGTTTAAACGTTCAAAATTGTATTAAAATATATTATTAGAATACGAAACACGAAATTGGATAATAAAATAATTTTTTTAGCGACGCCAAACGACATTATTGTACGTATTTTTATATTTCTCGTCCGTTTTCGAACTGTTTAAAAAAAACCTTTTCCGTCGATGAAAGTTTTTTTAAATTGGGTTTTTACCGTTTATTGTGCTCTTTTTAAGGAGAAAACATAAGTCGACGTGACTCAATATAACGTTTTCTTAGAAACGTGACAATAATCGTCGGATAGTGCGCGCTACGTTGTCGCATTAATAATAACGATCTTTAGATTACAAGAATAATTTGTTTTTTTGGAATATTTTTTATAACGGAGCAACCGGCGTATTTAGTTAATTGAAACATTAAAACACGTGGCGAATGGCAAAACCACGTCCGACAATTAGCCGTAATAACGTTTTTCTCCACGAAACGCGTATAGAAAACGAAAACGCGCAATTACGACGTGTCGTCCCTATTACAGATATATATATATATATAATGTTTCACCCTCGTATTTATTTTATTTTTTTTTTTATTTATTTTTCGTTCGTAATAACGACAGATTTCGAATAAAAACGGCAACGTAAATATCGGTCGGACACGACACTCCTCGCCTTCCCAATATCCTATCAGACGTATAAAACCTAAGGGCCTTTTCGTAACATACGCGTCGTATTTTCGACGATACGTGGCACCGACGTAATAGCGAATAACCTTACGACGGTCACGAATTCGACCGTAAATCACGAACACTAGACGATTCCCGGGTTTCAAGGGTAAGCCACGGCATACCTTCTATTAGCGCTAGGCGCTATTCAAGGTACGTCGTCGTTCGTCACTTGCGTTACGGGTCGTCATATGGACCACCAGCACAGAACCATAGAAGGTCCGTACCCAATTCTTGGACCGGGACGACGACCGTCGTTTGGACCACGATCCCCCACCGGGTGAATGGATTTGAGGATTCTACTAGCTGAGCGTCTGTCTCACAGCCACCACGTTTCAGCCAAGAAAGGCACCTCAGCCAAGCACTACCTACGGAGCGGCAAGCGAATCCGATAGGTAATGTGACTCCCCACTCCCGTGGTACCGACTAGGTTTTAAGTTGACGTACGTTTGGTCTCCATGCCGGCTAACAATGGGCCTTAAATGCCGACCTAACACCAAAATAAAGATTAACTCAGGCCTACTGACATACCTGCCCGAACCGTTAGCTGTCCCTAGTCAAGATCTTTTTCGACTTTAGCACTTTCCTAGCGAATCTAACCAACGAGAGATAATTCGAACTCGTATCCAAAAACACGCTGGTCTGGCATGGTTAACCCCCGTCCACGGAACGGACGGTGCACCTTATCATATCCATTTCGTACTCATAAATGCACTTAAAGAGAATGTGTTCGACTGATTCGTCGCCTAATTCGTACATACACGCCGCATCCCCTACAAGGAGAAAAAATCTCGACTGCGTTGAAATCCCCGTGCCCCGTCAAGAACTGCGACGTATAATGATCCAAACAAAGAAGAAAACAAAGCCTTTTCCTAACGTCCCGCAGCATGGCGTAAGTCCATCTGCCCTTAGTTGACTTATCCCAACGAACCTGCCATTTGTCCAAGATTTTTTCCCTAAGCCCCTTTACCTCCTCGTCGGAGTATAGTTGTGATTTAGAATCCTTCAACAAGGCATTCCATTCGATTTTTAAATCAAGGGGCAATTGCCCCTTAATCATAAAAATATCTCTGATCAGACAGTCCTCCTCACCTTAACTACCCCCTTATCACCGACGGAAACCATGTATCCGGGAGCTTAGCCTTCAGTTTATCAATCTTTGTGTCATTGGCCTTTATTGTCTTTTTTCTCGAAACCAATTGGAATTCTCCTTCCTCTACTGGCTGAGGCTTTTGATTTTCCACCATCTTCGCAACGAAGACGTTTTCATGTCTTTCGGCATTTCCCTGGACTTTTACTGTCCAAGTCTGTAACCCTTTGATAGCTCTGCTACAGGTCTTCTTTTTCGTCTCCACTGTCTCAATTTCCATATCCAAAGTCACTGCTGGCGTTTTCACCGGTGTCTCGTTAACAGTGTGAGTTTCCACTCGGACAGTTCTCACCCTTGCTTCAGAAAGCTTTTCCCTAAGTGCCGTATTTTTCTCAAGAACCACGGCAAACAGAACATCGTATCTACCGTTTAATACAAAGAGTTTAACGTAAATTCCAACCGATATTTTCTTTACCTTTTCACTTGATGTGACAACGCAGAATCTGTTTCTGACCTCGGTAAATCCTTAAAGAGAGCCAGACGAGATCCGTCTTCCAAAGAATCCGCCGAATCATTCCATCGCCTTTTGTTAACGCTCAAGTCCGGTCCCCCCCCCCCGGGGAACATCAACCGAACAGCCCTGACCCAGTGACACAGTTATGGAAGACAGTTCACACTCATCCCCTCGAGAAAGGAAGAGAATTCATTCAACCCTTGATGGTCGCTCGACATTATTAAAAATGTGAAGTAATAAAAAGGATTTTTTTTTTGGGGAGGGGGATAAAAACAATGGGGTGGGTGAAGAAGGCGGCACACTGGCCTTTGGTTAAGCTTTAAATTTTTCCTTATTTTTAGCCTAATTTGAATAGAAAGCGAGTTAAAATTGATATCTTATTTCTATTATTTACGCGCGTTTTTACTATTACTATTGTTACTACTACAGTCTTACTACTTTTATTTCTGATATAGAACACTCTACGGTAACCACGATCGTGGCTTAAACCACATCAAAGTAAACATGATCCCGGTTAACAACGAACGTTGGTTGTGATAAACGAGAAGAAAATGAAGTAAGATAACAAGAACGCGAAAAGAAATTAGTTGTTGCAGTTAATAATAGAAAAAATAGGTTGGGAAAACCGGTATCGAGCGACGACAACAACGACGCGTAAGTCAAAAACTAACCAACAGGACACAAAGCAAAAAATTGAAAAATTCCACGACTTAGAAACTAAAAACTACGAAAATAACGACAATCGTCCAAAAAATATTTATCCCATTGGACCTCCTGTTACTTTAAGGGACCCAACAAACCTAACTCAACAAGACAAACCTAAATAATTCTGTTCGTCGACGCGCGTCACTTTATGCGTACGGGGCGTGTGACGGTTGATCGTCGCCCGGAAGGATCGCCGCGACGAAACGCCGAATTTCGTACGAAATGAACGAGCCGCCAATAGAGGCGCGCGTACGTTTCGTTTGTCGCCTGCCGGTTACCAAACGACGGCGAATATTCCGCGCCGCGCACGTCACGGCGGTCGACGCGGCGCAACGAAATCGACGAGTCGTGTATATATATATATATCGTATTCGCGCGCCGGTGTAAACGTATTTTCTACGCGTTGCGTTTGATATTTGTATTTTTTTTTTTTACATATCTCGGTTCGTTCCGATATCTTTTATACAACGACAACCCGTTATTTATATGGTGCACAATACACGCGCGTACGTTTGGCGCAACACTACGAATCTGATTATTTCGCGATTTTCATTTTTCGTTTCGCGCGCCCGACAAAAGCAAATAAATTGAAACTATCGATAAACGTTCCGGACTTTTATTTATTTCGTTCGCGTCGTATTTTATACGTACCGAAGTATCGGCTCTCGCGTTTTACGGCGGTACTTATTTATACCCAAGCCGCTATTGTTTTTCACTTTGCCTGATTGGCTAAAATAATAATAATAATAATAAACGAAGTTCCACTCTACGAATCCTTAACTAAATATCGTTTTATAGGGCCGTTAAAAATTGATAAACGAAAATTATTCGTTCATTCGCCGTTAACCGTAAACATCGGCGTCCGTACTCGCGTCGCGCAGCGTGGGAGTAAGAGTTACGTTGAATCGTATCAATAAACTGGCGCGGAACACAATAAAAATAATTGCGATAAAAACTATCGTTTCGATAGTCTCGAACCTTGGCCGTTTTGTTTATTGCCGAAGCAAAACAGTTCGTGACAATACCGCAATCTACTACAGATGTTAACGCTCGCGCGCCGTGAATTTTTATTCGCTCGCCGGTCATCTTCTTCGGTCTGATTAACACGTTCGCCGCACATCAATTTCGTATGTACGCGTACACCGGCGCTGGTCAAAAATACGTCGAACAAAGTTTTATATGTACGACTCTCGCGGATATATACTTGAAACCCGTAGCGTACACCGAACGAACGCCGACAATAACCTAGCGCTGCCCGAATTAAAACCGATCGAAAAATTACGTAGAAATGACGTCGTGTTTGCGCGCGCGAACGAATCACCAAACGTATAAAACCGGGACGTGTAAAACGGCGAAACGAGCGCGTGTAATCGCCCGAATATTTGATAATCGTACCCACCGACCGACCGTTAATTCGTCGAAATTATTGTTGTATTAAAAATTTTTTTTTAGGCCGTCGTTTACTTTACGTGCCGATTGAAAACGGGGTTAAACGAACGCGTAATTTATTTCTGACGGTGAACGCGCATTAATGAATGTCGCGAAACCGGGATCCGTAAGTCGCGACGAGGAATATAATTTAAAAATTAGTAGAGCGACTAAACGAATAAAGTTTCTTGGCGTGTACGCCGTAAACACAAAGGCTTTTAATATTCGTTTAAATAATAATTACGGTGCTTATAACGAAAACTCGTTATTTTTTTTCTCGGACGTCGGTTCCCCCAAATAGACGTATCGAATACTTATTTCCGCGAATTACTTTTCGCGCGCGATCACGTCGCGCCCGGTGCACGGGCTCGTATTTAAGTCGACTTGCGAGTGTACCGCGAAAATGTATCTAAAACTTTACAATTACGGTTCGGTAGATGAATAATGAACGAATATCGTCCGACTAACGCGCGGATCAATCGTTCGAAATTGCCGCGTAATTTTACGCACGTATGGCGTCATAACCAAACGAAACCACGCTAACTCGACCGCCTTCGAAACTGGTAGAAAATCGTCGTATCCGACGGTAAACTCGAAATCTATAACCGATATCGATCTAAAACGATTTCGCATACGTACCCGTGAAAACAAATCGGTCCAGTACCGGTGGCCGATTCGAAATCGAATACATTTTTCACCCCCCCTCCTGAACTCGTCCGTGTACGTTGCGAACGCAATTATCGGCGAGTGCCTGTATTACTAACTTTATGCCGACGTTTCCAATTACGTACTTTCGATTATTATTGTTAACCGGGAACGCGATAAATTAGGAAAAATGCGATAGTCGAAAAACGTATTCTCCACTCCCCCCCCCTGACGTCCAAATTCGTTTCGATGAAATATCGTCGGAACACACGCACACACCCTTCCCACACACTCGCAACTATAGGGTAACTCGGGGTCGTCAATTCGACAGGAATTCGCGTGAAACCGATCGAGTACAAAGTCAATTTCGCGTCCGATACGAATCCTCTACGATTCGCGCGGGTCCACGGACGCGTCGATTTGTCGCGTACCGAATCCGCGTGAACGACGGAGTCAAAAACGAAAATATCGTTTTCGCCACGCCGAGATCCCTCCGAAAATATAGTTACGAAAATATCTGGTCAGTAGTTAATAAGACGCGGATTTCAATTCGTCCGGTAGTTTCCCCGAGCGTAATTTAAAAGAAACGAGGTCCGAAAATCGCGAAAAATAAACGGGTAAAATTGTCGAAAACTTCGTTGGACGGATAATTTCCGTTTGTTTTTTTCGCAACTTTGACACGACACACGTCGTGTTCGGATGTTCCGATAAACTACCGTTTTCCAATCGCCACGATAGCTATCGACGTTAGAAACATAACAATACGATTCCGAAATGCCTGTCCGAGTACGTTTCGCTGGAACCGAAACGCGGGAAATCGACGGCTCGCCGATTTTTCCTTTACGAACGTATTGAAACTATACACGAACGTTGTTATTATTATCGGCGCGGATCGCGTGCGCGGCGTATATTCGAGGCTCGTAATTTGTGCGCGCGCTGTCACGTAGATTTAATTTTGGGTGGAAAAAGCGTAAAAATGGTATACACTCGAGCCGGTCGGAACGCGTGCAGTAAACACACGCCGCGTTTCGGAGCCATTCGGTGTCCGTACGACAATAGCGATGATATCGTGTTTATGTTTACACACACGCACACCCACACACACACGCGCGCGCGCGTGCACAGCGACCGTGTTCGTAATACGATTACGCGAACGACAATAATGTTACGCGGGTGAAATAACGGTTTTGCCGGAGCAAGCGTCGAGTGTATCGAACGAACGGCCGAAGACATTTAACGATTACGTAGAAATCATCGGCATCGCCCATGCATTCTCAGCCCGGCAACAACACCGTTCGTTCAAATATTCGCCGGCCCGAGTGCGCCTTCTATACGCGACCGCGTAGAACATTTCGTTTTTTAGCCCTACAGCGACGGACGTCCAGCGACGGTTTCCAAATCGACGTTGCCGAAATCTATTCGCGAATATTCGACGTACCGGTGATTCGAAACGGTACGAAAACGATAGAAGTTCGCGTTCCGTTTGCCGGGTTCGCGTCGGTCAAATTGTGTGCTCCGTTTCTACGACAGTAACCGTCTATGCACGCGGTCGCTAAACCGACTATGGTTATGGTTCTCGAACCGGGCCGTAATACGCGAATTATTTTTCACTCGTCGTTCGTTCGGCGCACCCGTCAGTCCGGTTCACGGGGACCGATTTTAATCGGAATACCGTTCCGGGTCGTTTTATTTCTATTTTCGCGTTATTAAACCCTAATAATCTCGACCGTCCCGTTTAGTTGTTGAATTGTAAAACTTTCCGAACGGACGACACGGCAACAACGGCGCGAAGCAACTTCGCGACTATCGATAAAATAGTTTAAAAACGGTTAAATGGTATTTAGTCAGTACTAAAGCAGGTTGTTTGCTACTGTTTTTGGAACTTCGTGGAAGTTCGCGAAACCCGTTCGGAACGTACGCCCCGGGGAAGTATCGACGGAGGGGCGAGGGCCAACTAATATTCGGGTAAATTAGACGGATAGTTGCGAATGGACAAACGAAAACGGGTCGGATTTTGAATAATTAAGAACGTATTTGTTACGCCGTATATTGCGATACGTATCAACCGCCATAAGATATTAATCGTAGCAGTTCGTCGCCCACGGTTTCGCGTCATTATCTGGCCGAACACCGTACGAAAAACACACGATCCATAAGTCCTACACACACACGCGCGCGCGCGCGTTTCTAATTCGAAATTTTCGAACTACATATACGTATGGTAAGCGAATATTATTGTCAGTCGTTTCGCATTCTAAATTTAGAACGATTTGGTCTTTTATTCCTTATGTCTATACTCGTACGTTTGATTTGTATTTATTTACTTTCGTTATTCCATAACCTGACCTTTTATATACGTTTTGTACCTTTCCACGCGTCGGTTTTGTATTCGGCTCTTTTGTTGTTCGTCGAAATTCGCATTTCCTTTAAAGTTCCCATAATACACGGTTATCCCCGAGATTTTTTTATTTTGTTGAAATCGTCTTTATTTGTCAATATACCGATATTAAATCCCCCGTTATTTTTTTGTTCGCGAATATTTGATTGTTAATAGATGAAAATGGTAATTTTCTAACCAATTCAATATCGTTATTCTCTAATATTGTGTAATCGGATTTCGCAAAACGTAATACGATTTAAACGTTAGAACAAATCAACTCAACACCCAGTGGAGCTAAATTTTATAAAAGTGATTACGGTACGTACGTACGTTTATATGGTATTTATAGGCTACGCGGTTTTCTATATTTTAATTAAAAATAGAAACGAGTCGTTTTTCTTAAAATTGATGTAAAAAATTCGTAATAATAATAACGAACCAACGAATACTACGAAACAAATTGAACCGTATTATAAACATTATTACTGTAGGAAATGTTGCCGCTTGTCGCAATTAAGAACCTCTTTAGCTTTCTTTGATATAAATGTGAGGAAAACTTCAATACAATTCATTAGAAATGTAATCGTTCAGAAAATTACGACAAAAGAAAACGAATAGCGTGTACATGGCGCGCTTCGTGTTTGTTTTTATCTTTGAAGAATATAATTCTCCAGACAAAAACGTTTCGACGTTTCGTCGTAACAACATCAACTTCATATCGGCGATTAGCTTGGGAAATAATTATGGATCGCTCTAAACCGGCGGTATTGCGCGTAATTATTATTTATTCAATATCAGCAGTAAGGATAATATTCGCCAATGGACCGTCGTTTCCGCGGTAGGTTACGGCGAATCGTAAGCAATTTCCGAATTTAGCGATCGCCGAGGCGAGTTCCGAATAGTATTTTTACATTTTACGTATCCGCCCTATTAACGGGTTTCATGTTCGGCGTTTGTTCGTCACGCGAATTTCGATTCGTAAATGCGCCGGTTGTATCCGTCAATGGACGACATCGACGACGGCGTGTACGAACGTGTAAAAACGAACGGGAAAACGCGTTGTCGCCGATAAATACCGGCAGCGACACTTTGTCGCGAAGACGAATCGCGTAACGGACAAACGTACAACGATACCGTTGGCGTACGACGTCCCGCGGATCGCGTAATTCCTACACGACTTATGTCGCCCATCGTGAGGTAAGCGGAACGAGACGGTCGCGTATGTTATTTGGAAAAAAATTGGCATCGGCGGAACGACGTCGTATAAAAAAACCGTAAATCGTGCGCGTTGTATACGTTAAACGTAAGCCTACGCGATAACATATCGTCACGCGTTATAGCGAGTAAGCGCGAATGTTTTCGGAAGAAAAAACAATTAATAAACGACGAGCGGCGCGCGTACTGGGAAATTTACGAACGGGGGGCCCTGACAACCGAGCAAACCGACTATCTCGTATTAACCCTAGATTAAGTTACCGAAAGAACGACGTAGAATGTTTATCTTGAATTTGTTTTACCGTCGTGCGCGCCAATTCGCGCGGAATTTTCGCGATGATTCGATCTTTTGTGGCGCAGGGAAAAGGGAAACGTTCACGTCGATTTGTTTCGCGCCTTACGTTTCAAAAACGCTTTATAGTCGTTTCCGTGTCGTAAAAACCGCCCAATAACGACGATATTAAACTCTCTTACGGTCCGGCGGTCGGGAAATGGTTGGCGGGTGCAATAGACGAACATCCATACGTCGGCGACGAATTTCAACGATTTTTAGCGAACGAGCGTTTCGTAAAATATCTCCCGATCTGGCGCGCCATACGTCTCTACCGCTGCGTAAACAAACAAAGTTGTAGGTTCGTAAATCGCTAAAGGCTTACGATCGTCCGAACGCTACAGACGCAACGGATCCGTTTCGTTGTCTCGTCACCGTCCAACAAACAAAACACGAACATAGCGTGTGGTTGGTTACGATCGGTTTTGACAACGAACGGAACGAGTTATTCTGCCCACGGTTGCGGCGGACAGAATTACAAACGCTGGACAAAACCGGCTAAAATCCGACGGTGTTGAACGTGTCCGAGGACAACTGGTTCGGAATTTGACGAAACGCCAAAATCATACGCCGATCGACGTGTACGCTCGTGTCCAGACGTGTTTTACTTTAGGTGTTTTTCGACGAGAAACTGAACGAATAGAGCGTCAATTATTAATCAATATATTAAATCGCGAACAGTTACGATTAAGTACGTTATTTTATTAACGAAAACACGAAAATGCGTAAATTTCACCGCCCGAACACGTCGAGAGTCGCGTACCCCATGATATTTCGTCCGTTATTTTAATACTTTCCACTTGAATGGCCAAATCGTTCGAACCAGATGACATGTACGTTGTATTCGTACGCACAACGGTCGTCCGTACGTTATTATATTATGAGTGTATACACGGTCGTACAATACACGGCTTTATTGTATCGGTTACATTACAGCACTCTACTCGAAAGTTTAAACTGCGCTCGTAATTTGGCTTTTTAATGTTTCGAAACGTACGAAATAATCCGAAAACCAAACTACAATGTGAACGCTCCCCGTCGTTCGTGCGCCGAGTGTATTATTACCTTTTGAATTTTAACTCTCCGCGATATTTGTCCTCGAGCGCGCATTGTTATAGGGAGAAAACGAAAAACACTCGAAAAACTCTTCGCGCGAACATTCCGCTCGCCATTGTGTATATTATCGCAGCCGCGCGCATCGGAGCACCACGCCCGATCGAATTTTGTATTAGTTTGCGCCCAGTCCTAGGCGAACACGAGTAGACAAATTTAACGCACCACTCGCGTTCGGTTTCGCTCAACACGTCGACTATCTCTCGGGTTCGTCCAACTACGACGCGATTTTTCGCCTGTTTTTTACGAACTAACGTCTTATTTCCTCCGACACGATACAACGGCAGTTTTAAAACGTCGCGTTTCATTTTCACGTTTTTAATCGTACACAACGCGAACGGGACAATAACGGGAATATCAAGTTATATTTTTTATCGTAAAAATACGTATACGTATTTGTCGGGTACTCTGTTTAGAGGTTATTTTTCGACGAATACATTTTCCGTCGTCGTGAAATGTAATCCGTAGGGCAGTGGAATCGCGTGTATTTGATACCATGGTGGTTCTTATACGGTTTATTTTATCGTTACCGGATGAATAATTAGCGTAGTATTCTTTTTTTTTTTTTTGGAGTGTTAAAAAGTAAACAGAAAACCTAACCTCTGTGTCGCTCCCGTAATATTATTTCCGTTCATAATAAGGGCCGATAATTAAACGTTTGTGGAAGGGCGATATTAATCTAAGGCGTCGTTATACGTTATAATTATATAGTAGATATTCGAACGTCGTACGTGTTTTATCTTTACCGTAATGGTTTTACACGCGGTGTACTGCGCTTCACATACAAAAACGCCTAGAAATTCGGCTTATTGTTATAGTTATTGAGGGGGCCGACGAAGTTTGGCCAATTGCCCGGCACCATCTCTCCAGGAACCAATAACTTTAATCGATCGTTTTCGCCACGCCCAATTCGTTTTTAACTAATACCGAAATTCTTATTGATCTGACGCGACGTTATATTTATTCACGCGCCGGATTACAGACGGATACGGTTTTATCGATACTTTTGTCGCGGTGTCCCGTAGTAACCGATTCGTTTCGGTGATACAGAATGGACAACGCGGACCCCCTCCCCTCTCCGTCTCGTTCCGTAATTTAAAAACGAAAATTTCGACGTACGTCAGTAATCGTAAAATTTACCGCGCAATAACCGTTTTCGACAAAACCGCTGTTATTTCGCGGGGAATCTATCGATTTTCAGACGTCCGTCTTATCGTAACCAGATGACGAATGGACCAATCCCCCTCACAGTCCCTAAACTTCGGTTCGTATACACAGTTAGAGAACGATATTAGAAACGACGAGAAATTTGGTTTGTCCACCAGCCGTGCGATAACGTCGAATGTCGGGAGTACGAAAAGGACCTCTCGGAGGTACCGTCACACTCGTGAGGGGAGGGAGGAAGACGGGAGCCGTGTTTCTTTTAATTTATGTAGCGGATAAAAACCCGGATCGTTTTCTCCGTCAGTGGAACGGGTAAGCCGTTGTGTGTAATATCGGCGGCGGGACAGATAAGAGGAACGCGGGTTCGCGATAATGTTTATAGGATAATACAACGGGAGGTACGATGACGGTTATCGATCGTTTCGTACGGAAATGAACGCGGGCGCGGATAAAACGCCAGAGGCGGCGGACGAGACGGATTTCTAGCGCGCGCGAAATTGACTCGGTAGTAAAGGAGTCCAGGGTCGAGTGGGGGGGAGGAAAGAAGGGACGTATAATTGTCACGGTGTCGCGAGGACCGGACGGATGAGCGAGAGTTGGACCCGAAGGACCGGGAAACGACAGAAATCCCGGATCCGGTGTAACGTGTGTCCGTCCGTTCGTCGGTCGGCCGCCGTAAAATTAACGTTTACGGGACGACGGAGAATCGCGTCCTATTATTATCGTCGCCGTCGTCGTCGTTGTTATTATTATTATTATCATTATTTTACGGCTAGCGTCCCTTAATTAACATTATCCGTTTGCGGTCATGACGATTTTCCGAGTAACGGATTGTGTGTGTGTGTGTGTGTGTGTGTGTAAGACCGGGAAATTTCGAACGCGTACAAAAACGAGAGAAACACATGCCCCGGGAGGGACGATTGTCGACTGCGCGTGTGTGTATGTATGGGCAAGGGATGACGTGGCCGACCACAAAAACCGGAGTACGACTGTTCACGTCGTAAACGGTCGAGCACGGGCGAGTTTCCGCCATTACCCCGCGCGTGTCCACGGGCCACGCGACCAGAGCGCGCATTAATTACACGCCGAATCGTTTTGTTCGAACGCACGAATATACGCCGCGCTTGCCGACCGACGACAAAGGACGATCGCGCATAAATTTTCATCTTCGGCCGTCGCCCTACGTACGCAACACGGCCCGGAAAACGCGCGTCTGCGCGTGTAAACGGCCGGGTGGTACGAGGTTTCTTTTGTTTTTGCCTCCGCCAGCCGGTCGCCAAGACGTGTTTCGTTCACCACCGTCGTGTACGTTCACAATTGCCGTTTATTTTTGCGCTTCGTCGATAAACCTAAACGATTTCTAGTCGCGGAACTACCGTCGCGACTGGGGCTTATGCTTTACGACCGAGACGTCCTTATTTCGAATAAATATACAAGTCGCGCACGCGCTCATGCCGTTCGTACGTTCGATCGTAACGCGCGCGATACGTTTAATACCTTCGAATCGTATTCGGAACGCGAAAAACGAATTTTACGCGCTGTGTTTCGAACGCGGGATAGCGTTCGGTCATTTACGACGCGTCGTCGCCACCTCCGCGCGATCGATCGTTCGTTTTATCCGTTCCACGAACGACGACTGTTCATCGTAAAATTCCGAATTCCCTAGTTTATTTATCGAGGCAACGTACTTAAATAACGACCCGCGCCACCGCCACGGTGATACATAATTGACGCGCGCGCGTACGTAAATCGTTAACTCTCGTAGAACAAATAAATGATCGATTTGTAGTTTCCGAAGGTCGAATACGGTTCGCGATTGTTTGGAACCGATCGTAATTCTCGGGATACATCCACAGCAGCAATCCGCGTGAAGAGAAAATGTTAAATGATGGATTAACGGCGAAATTGTCCGCAATTCGAACGGTAAATTAACGGTTTAAATAATGAAACGAAAAACTGACGAAAACAATTACGTCAGCTCGGGGGGGATATATGATATTTGTTTTACGAACTATTTGTTCGAAACGTTCCGATTCGAAAACAAAACCAAAATGAATACCGTACGAGAACGAACTTAATAAACCGGTATCGACTATTACAAACGTGATCCAAAACAACAGTGACAACGTTCCGGTGTCGATCGTATCGGCCGCGATTCGCGTAAATAAACGACACGGTTACCGGCACGGGCGAAATTCGTTTAGCGATATAGCAATTTGAATCGCTCCGAAACGCTAAAATTATCGAATCACGTACACGCGTCGTCGTCGTAAAAATTATCTAATTGTTTTCGCTCGGCTCCCGGGACTCGATAAGATTTTAATTATAACGAACGCCCCAGCGTAATTATTTACAACGTTATTACCATTATCTAGACGTTTATACGAATTAATGATATTTTTACTTTTTTGTTTTCGTTACGAACATTAAGATACAGTCAGTTTCGGGGTAATTACTTCGCAACACGGAACATAAAAATGAGTTATATCTTTAGGAATCTTCGAGAAACATCTTTAATGCCTTACACTCGCGCGATAATAAATAAGACGACGCCGGGCTTTTTTTTTTTTATTCGTACGCCGCTCGTTATTGAGACGTACAAACAACTCGCGGTAAACGAGTAACGTTTCGTTCGACGATTAAATCGACCGGCGCGAACGCGTTAATATTTCGAGACGAAAACGACTATAGGATAAGTATTATCGAGACGTGTAACCAGCGCAATTACGTCGATTTCCTTTCAATGGATCCGAAGTTGATACAAGGGGGTGGTCCGCAAAAATCCCGTGCAACCGACGTAGTTCCACATATTTACGACCAGCCGTTTAGGTTTGGTAGTGATAACGTCGACGGAAAAAAATTACCAGACAAACTCCGGCGCCTCACGCGACAATAATCGGCCGATCGTTTTCCGTTTCGCGTTTGATAAAGAACGATACTTTCGGCGGTTATATATCGGACTCCGATTTTCGATCGCGTTCAGTACCACGACCAGGATCGACCGCGCGAACGTCTTTTCGCTCCCGAATAACGAATTTCGAAATCCAACGACGCGAGTGTTTTACCCGGTTCCTACTAAAAACCGACGACGATTCTATTGGCTGGGTTTTTTACGAAATGGGGAAACGGAAGAGCGACGATTGCGAAAGGCGGTCGTTACCGATGTCGCGTAAGTACTCGTACGCGCGAAACGACAACGAAGTAACGGGACGACGTGTTAACAAAGGAATCTCGTATTTCGAGAGAAATGCGCTAAAAACGTACACGTAAAGTCGTATTAGGAATATATATACGCGTGCGTATTCGGAACGTGAAACGGCGGTACGCGCCATAAACAATCGCGTTGTGTCGTGTCCGTCGTTGTACTACACCCAAGTCGTACGAATAGCTAGTGCATGCGTGTGTGTTCGTTCAGTGGCGAACGGAAACGATTCTTTTTGTACGGAAACCGATAAATCGTGCCCGAGATAATGGCGTTCGGCCAGGTTTTAATTCGGTCCGATGGCCTCCGCGCGTTGATAACGGCCCGTATATAGCCGACCTACGGCCAAATTATACCTACCATTTGCATTCGGCGCAATTAGGGTGCGTCGGCGGTCGGACGACGGCACCAGGTCACTGTACGCTGTACGGCCGTCCGTACACGCACCCTCTATAATACACACAGGTGACCGCGTTTCCCGCTAGCCGGTTCGGCTATCGTCGGACGGACGGGGTGTGGGTCGGTGGTTTCGTGATCATCATCGCCGCCGCCGGGTCGCGGGTTAGATAGAAAAATGAAAACCCGCCCGAAACAGACTCGACGGGTCGACGTTATCGATAAAACGGCGGCGATGGAAAATAAAAACACGAACGAGACCGAAGGGCCGGCGGTTTTCAAATTAATTTTCGCCCGCCCCGTCCGTGTTTTTCGATTTAAGATTTTCCAATAGCCCGAGACGGATAAATCAATATTTTTATATATACGAACGTTCCGCGATCGCCAATTATCTACCGCACCCGACAGTTCCTCCGGTCTCGCGTGATTAATACCCGTTCCGGTAACCGACCTATAATTACACTCCGGTCCAGTGTGTCTACGCTTATTATCTCGTTCGCGTTTTCGGTTTTTCCTTTTTACCATTTAATTTCCCTACCGAAACACGGACAACTTTGAAGTATTTATTGAGCGTGCCACCGCTAAACTTACGATCGTCTTCGACCGTCTTAATAATTTACATAATCTTCCGTTTTATTCCCTATACGACACGACGCATAATAATAATAATATTACTAATACTAGTATATTTTTGGCGGAAAATTGAAAGAGGATACGCTTTTTGTAAGACATCGAAACGGAATCGATATGGAAAATTTCGTCGTACAATTTTCTAAAATTTCCCAATAAATTCTATTTTTACCGACAACCTATGAACCGTTTAAATCATAATTATTGAAACGCGACTGGCACGGTAACTAATCGTTCGTTCGATTAGTATTTTTTTTTTATCGGTAAATAAACAACGGAATAAATCCGACGCCTATCAAATTTTATTTCGTACGTTTCGAGATAAGACGAAATTTAAATACAGCGGTCATTATTTCACATCCTTTATTCCGTAAGAAAATCGTTGTGTATTTCCGGTAATTTTATTATTCCTTGCCCGTTACTAATTATTATAATCGCCCGAATCCACGATATTACGATTATATGAAGATCTATTATTCGCGTAGTATATCGTACGACGTTCCGTTGAACCAAACCCAAATTTCGTACTAATTATCACATTTATTATTAACGTATATACGTACGAGATGTTTAAACGTTTAAAAAACAATTTGAATATTTTTGCCAAATATCCGAAAAACGCGTTTTTACGACCAACGAGTAAGAGTTATGTTATTTCAAATTGAACGTAAATCTAAATTTAGTCCGTGTAGAATTTCATACATAAAATAACGTCGATGTATTACGTTTAAGATAGTTTAAATCAATTTGACGTTTTTTTTTCGTAATAGAAACGTGTTTCGAAAAAAATAATGGTTTTACTTCCCCCAATCGCTCCGTTACCAATATATGTTGTTAGGGCGTGCCGGTGGGAAAATTGCCTATCCATAGTGCCGTACGGTCATCGATCAAGCTGCCAACAATTTCTAATAACTAGGAACATTTCATTTTAAATAATAATAATCGATAATATGGACGTCCGTAATAGTAAAAGAAGTCTTTAAAAAATATTTAATCAATTTTCGAAGATAAATGTTTGTAGCGTCGATGACAAAAGTTCGTCGGTGAATTACAAAGTTCCACAGCATCAGTTTATACGTTTAATTTTGCAATAAAAGAGAACAATATAGAGTCTAATAATTTTTAAAGCGTGTGTTAACGGTGGAGGATTTGTTTTTTTTTGGAACATTAACGCGGTAATAATTTTTAAAAAAAGCACGCGCGTAATTACGAGAATTTCGTGTTTGGTAAGTACGCCGGAACGAAATGATATTATTTTAATATACCTCGTGTAGGGTTCGTAAACGTTTCTCGTACAGTATTGTTTTTACGATGCCCTAAAACGAAAAACGAAGGGAAAATTTTCATTTTTACGATAACATTTCCGGGGTACAATACACGATATAGGCTACGTAGTTTTAAGTGTAACGAAAACTATCGGCGTTCGTTTATTCGATTCGAACGTCGCGCTTGATTTATTCGTTCCCACTGTCCAAAAGCATTCCTTCGCGTCTGAGTTCCAAAACGATACCGATAGTGATTGATTTTCCTGTTAAAACCCGAATTAAAGTTAAACGATTATTACGCGATACGTCCGGCGTATATCGTTAGCGAATATTAACGTTCAAAGCGATTAATTATGCGCAATAACAACGGAAGACTGTTCGAGCATTGATAATTCGGCGGCGTACGTTCGGCGAAAAACAACGCGTCCTTCGTTCGTCCGTTACACTACGGCGGAACTTTCGAAATACTGTAAACACCATAGGCCCATAGGTAAAGTTTCGTAAATAACGGTTCGAGAATTAAAAGACGAGTCCCCCGCGGTAAAAATGGAAACGAAATTCCGGTACGAATCGACCGCGCCCGTTACATTATAACGACGTTATTCGCGAATATACGTATGTGCGGTCCAAAACCCAATTTAACTTCCGCTAAAAAGTTTCGCTATTTCGCGCGCCCAGGTGTTGCCTTTTGAGTTATTAACCGCGGTGGCCGGGATGCGTACAAAATATTATAACACATTGTTTTCGTAAGTTCCCGCGTCGAGAAATAAACGTTCCGATTATCGTACTTGGACGCAACGAAAACTCTAATTTTACCTACATCGTTTTTCACACACGAATGGCCACGTCTGACACGTTACGTCGATTCACGACCGCGCGCTCTTCGGATGTCTACGGAACGCGTACTTTTCATTTCGAATACTCCGAACGACTATATGCTAAACGATAAATGAACATAGTCGGGTATCACCCGAGACACGTTTTTGGAAAGCGCGTAACAATGTTATCGCTCTGTACTCTATAGATATGACGTAACAACGTGCGCCGTTTCGTTCCGTTCGAACGATCGTTAAATAATACGCGCCACCTAAGTATTTTGGGAAAAGAAATTAAGTTACGACGTTCGAATTCAAATGTTGTTCGCGGTCGCTTTGGTAAAGAAAAAAGTTCGACGAAACCTGTCGATACTTCGTTATTATAAATCGCCGCGTACGTTACTTTATTTACAAAAACGATGCTTAATTATTTTAGAAATAAATTACGTTCGTCGTTAAAACTGTAAAGTTCTGGTCGTGTACTACACTAAATTACATCTCGTAGAACAGACGAATGGTGGCGGCAACATAGTTACTGGAATAAGAATTTCTCGGACGTAGACGTTTATTATTTTTTTTTTTTCAGAAGGTTTCGGTATTTCTTTATAGTTTTTAATTAAAATCAGTTTTGAAGTATGGTCGCGTCGTTTTGTTTGTCAAAAGCGTTAATTAAAAAGAAGTCCGTTCCGAGTAAAACGGAAAAAAGAACTACGAAAATTTTCAATCTTTACGACGACGACGACGATGACGGCGATTGTATTCAAATTGTAGTCACGTAAGTTCGGCCAGCCCGCTGCTGTCGTCGAGCAAACGCTGGTTTATAATTGCCGTCGTCAAGTAGCGCGGACGCTGTAAGTTAAATGCGACATGTTCCGCCAATTAAAACCGAATGGCCGAAACGTTTTTGGATCGCCGCGATAATTTACGGTACACCCGTCACCGAGCGACACGACCGTCCGGACGGTTAGGTTCGACAAATTTAGAACGAACGGGAAACAAAACGGCCCGATCGCCTTCTACGGACCCGGGTAAATGTCCCAAGTGGTAACCGCGGTAAATGAATATACCGACGTCGCTCGTGACGCGCGAAGTTCGTGTAAATCAACGGGCGCGCGTTCACCGATAACGTTTCGCGAAATCGCGTCGTTTCCCCGCTCACCGGAGCGCCCGACGCGCGGCGGACGACACACGTTGACGCGGCCGCGAACGAAACACAAAACCCGTCTTATCTATACATCGGTACCCGTCGCTGGTTCGCGCGCTTACACGCTATTACGTCGGGCATACTACAGCGCGCACCGATTCGATTACCGCGCAAATCGACACAACACCGCCACCATTCGAACCGATTGTGCGGGCTCGCGCCGCACTCCCGGTGCCGGTCGACGTCGTCGTACGCGACTATAATACTGCGAAACAGTGAGAAAGTGATGTGGTACATGTGTACGGTGATCGGTGACGGTGGTTTTTTTCTCCGTGTTTTTCGAACGAACAATGTTTAGGGTAGGTCGTTTTAAAAATGTTTTCGGTCGATTTTGCGTGAGCCACAGCGCTGACACACGACGGAATACCGATGAAAACTAGTCGAAATCGTCCAAGATCGTTTCCGCGGCGAGTTACCAGTCCCTTTTCGTACGAGTCCGGACTAGAACGCTGTCCCTTCTATACTTCGCAATTTGATAGCTTAATCGGAAACGGATTTGAATGGAAAACCCGTTACAGGAATAGCGATTACGGAAAAGAGCGCTACTAACCGCGTGAATTTTGCCGCGAACAAAATATTTAGCGACACTTTCTGACGGTAACGCGCGCGGTTGTAATTCGGTACGCTATCCGAGTAAACGAAATAATAGTCGCTAATATTCGGATGGGAAATTTTGTGGAAATCACTTGGACCTACGTGGTATGTAAACGGAGATTACGAGAGATGGAAACATACGAGTTTAGTTTACACGATAAACTCGACATCGAAGTGTATCTGAAGGCGAAACGGTTGGACTGGGTCGATCATATCTGGGGAGGAGGGTCTAACTGACGGCGGAAACCTCTTTTGAAATGTACTTGATTAAAGAACGACTAACAGAGAAACCTGGCCAGCGACGATTGGACATAATAATTAAGGATAGAAGCGAACGAAACAATACAAATAGAAATAGCAATAAGTCGTGACAAATGGAGAGGCTTAGCCGGAGCGTATAAAAAAAATCTTAAAAGCCCGTTAAGCGCTAAAGCGAAAATTTTTTTACCGAAAAAACGCTATTATTTGGACGAGAAAAAAACTCGACATTTTTCGTTCGCGTCAATTCGCGCGGACGGTGAGAGAGAGAGGAACACTAGTGTTCGGCTCACGTATAAGGAGTACTGTACGTTTTTCCGATCGATTGATAGGGCTACTCGAACGAAAATGTTCGGACGTGTTAACGAGAGAGCGTTTACGGGAAAAACTCGCGTAATAATTGTAAAATCAATACAATCGTCGTTCGTCGCCAAATCCAATATTAATTTACTCGAAATAACCACACACACGAACTCACCGGCGTTCCGTCTTTTGTCCGCTCCGGGAAATTTTCGTTTAAATGCAAATTCGTACACGCCGCACGCTAAAACGCCAATAGCGCGTCCATTTTATCGTCACGGCGGAATCGCAACTGGCGGTACGTAAATACATTTTTCGACGCGGCCCGCGATAATGTCAAAATGTCAAAGGGCATCGACGAAACGCGTTAACGTAATATCGTATCGAGTTCCCCTACACACGAGCGTATCGATATCGTCCGCGGCCGACGCCGTGTCACATTTTAATACGCTTCAACGTATTCATAACCGTTAAATGGGTTTATAGTTTTATGATTCGAAAACAGTCACGGAATTGTACATAAAGTTAATAATGGCGGTGATTATCGAAACTCCGTCGCGAACAAATCATTCGTGACGGGCCGTATTCGTTAAATTTCGAGAAAAAAAATTGGACAAAACGCCCACGTTCGCGTAGTATTTGCGCGAGTGCGCGCGCATAAGGAACGGCGGAAAACAATCGACATGTGTGTGTGTGTGGTGAATTACTGCGCGGCCCGACTACGACAACGCCGAACTCGAGTTCGAGTATATTAGCGCCCAACGACCAACGATCGAATCAACACAACCTAACGTACAGGTAACAGAAATATACTCGCGAGTACTTAACAGACGAGCCGACGAAGTTGTCCCTTTACCACACGCGTGCACCTTAAAAACGCTTTAAACGTTCGGCGCCGGTGGTTTCCCGTTTCGTTCGAAAAAGATAATACGATAAATTGGTCGAACGCACGAGCACGGTAGACGATATGAACGATCGTGTGCGGAATGAAGACATCGTTATAACGGTGGCGCCAAAGGACGAAATCTTCGAAGATTACTCCCACCCACGACAAGAACGACGAAATCCGTGTACGACCTGCCCATTTAAATAATAGAAGTCTTAATAGTAGTATTAATAACAGCAGTAGTAGTAGTTGTAATAGTAATAGCGGTGGTAGTAGTAGTAGTAGTAGAATTAATAGTAGTAGAAGTAGTAGTAGTATTAGTAGTAGGAGATGAAGGAGAAGGAAAAGATAAGGAGAAGAGGGACGAAGACGACGAAAAATCTGCCGGTGCCCTCTAAATCACACTCGGGAGTATTCGTCTGGGTTAATACCGCGACCGTATCGATCGTACTCCGCAACCGACGCCTCCTCCGGCCGTTATTGCCCCGGCCGTCGTTATATGTAACGAGTAGCTTTACCCCCCCCCACAAACCGACACGAAACGTACACTCGGGTGGAGAAGAAACGCCGCTTACATTTCCTACTCGTATTCTTCTTACTAATATAACAATTAATATGATATATATATTATACTACGCTGGCGAAGTCGTGTAAGTCGGAAACCGTTGGATCGATAGATATCTACGACGGTTCGCTACGAACGACAATTGCTTTTTCAGTTAATTAGCGCGTCGAGCGGGACCTAGGCGCGTTCTGATTTCGCGTACGGCGGCAATAATTTCGATTCGTTGAACGGTGACGCGGGAGATTTTCCAACGTTCGCGATCTGAATCCGCCCAAAAAACTAAACCGACGAGAACTACGATAAACTCTAAAACGAACGGCGCCGTTCGGCCGGTCTCCAACGAGAATTCTTACCCGGGCCCCAAGAAAGTACGTACCCGACGTCCGTACGAACACTCGTTTCAATGCCGCTCGGGATCGCGAACTAACGTGACGCACGAACCGGTGACCACACGTGAGTGTAACGCGACATCGCTCGCGAATGGTTTACCGTCGAGAACTGAAAAAACGATCAACTCGTCTACTCTAAGCCGCCCTCTCGTCCGATAATCGTAAATAAGGCCACGAGTCCACGGATCCGGAGTGACGAAGACGCGACGACGACGTGCTCGTCGTAGAACGCTCCGAACTTCGTTCCGATTCGACGTTCGAACGACGTGTATACGATATAAAATTCGCTTCGAATTCTCGTACACGACAGAAATCGAGAGACGATGTGCTCCGTCGGCAAACGTTGGTCTGTTGACGCGGCTATCGAAAACGCTCGTTTTTCGCGTAAAAACGCGTCGGTTCGCGCGTCCTGCGACGAACTACCGTAGTTACCTGTGGCCTCGACGGTAACGACAAATCGGCCGCAACCGAAACGCAAACGGACTACGCGATGGTTGTTCGATCGGCATATGTGGTATCGCGATGCGCGGGAATGTTGGTACGTACGTAAAAAGCCGTAAAACTAACGGCAGTCCCGTTCGGCGTTACCGTTCGCGTCGCGTAGCCAAAAGAGTTAATGTTATGTAAATGTTCGCGGACGGTCGAAACCGTCGCTCACGGAGCGTGGTGAAAAGTGTTCATTTTTTTA
>JAIPRN010002360.1:0-31641 GCA_025469175.1 Geopemphigus sp. TES_GeoC_2020
TATATATATATATATATGTATTTATTTATTAGTCAAACGAATAGTTGAATGTTTCAATCGATTTCGTGTAAATGACATACACATATTTTATAAAACAAAAATCTGTTCGTAAGTCATACACTTCATCGTAGACAATGGAAGCCAAGTTCGCGGTGAACGTCCCGACTCACACTCGGTAATCTAGCCCTAGCTCTCTATTCTCTTTCGCTTACGCCTGTCCATATATGGCCGGTTAAATTGTCGGTAACGGCGTTATCGACCCGTTCGATTGTTCGAAATTAAACGGCCTCCGTCATTGTTTCCGCGTGAGTTGTGACGGTCATTATCGCACTAGACCATTCAACCAACCCATGTACGTGTTATCACGTCGACCATTCATCTTTTTATCACTCTCTCATTTTATATATATATAAGATAAAAGTTACTATTTATAAAATAAATCGAGCAGCGACAATTGTTTTTAATTATTTGTAGCAATATACAGTTATGGTATTCATCAAATATCACAAAATTGGTAATAATAATTATAAGTAATATTATTAAAACTTTGAAGAATATGAACAAAAAAAATTACGAAAATGGATGACAAGGACAGACCTGTTAAGAGTGACGATACGGCAACGTCCAATGTATTAGCGTAACTAATTTGCGAGAGGAATTGATGACGTACTACGATAACGTTGTATGACTTTAGGATTGAATGTTGATTGTTGACGTTTAAGACCGTGGTGTTTATAAATGATTGGTAAATACGAAAATAAGCGGGCCCCAGGCCCAATAATATATTATTATTTGATATTTTAGATTACTAAACCATCGTATTGATTACAATAATCACCGAAAAATCAATAGAGTAAAATGTGAGTGAATTGTGAGTGAATTGTGAACCAAAATAATAGGACCGCTTGTTGTACACATAAAAAATATAGACATTTAGCTTTATCAAGATATTACATCGAATTTGATATCGTTGTACCACGTTTTTACAAAGGAAACGACCGAGAAAGTGATCACACATATTTGTACTTAGTTTAAAAAAAGAAGTACGATAACATACGCACAAAATAAAGTATTTTTTGCACAGGTAACGACGAAATCACATATTTTCGCACATCGCGGCAATTTGACCAGTTGCACCCGGTAATCTATCGTTTTCTATTATTTTTTTATAGCACTATATAGAATTATATTGAGAATCGTTGGGTAGATATGAACAATAAATCAAACCCTAATTTTATTTGCCAGGTATCAACAACCATAATGAGCTAGGGGCTCAAAACTGATATACCACCAAAATTTAACGGACCCTAATAAAAACAATTATTTTTGACTTACCTAACTGGAGGACAAATAATTTATCTAAATATACGGTCTGTTGTTTATGCGGCACATTTGAATACAATTATTTTTAAAATTAATCGAATATTTTATAAATCCCTTTCAACGATAAATATATAGTAAGTTACTAGCGTCGGAGAAAAGGTAAAAGGGCTCAAAGTTACTTAAGGCTCCATCTGACATTTAGCTCTGCACCCGACTATGCACTAAGGACGGATTGTATAGCACGTCCGGTATTTGTTCCGACGTGCACAAAACGTATCGATCACATTTATAATACAAGAGTATTAAGAAACGCCAAAACGAATCCATACAATATGGCTGACCATTTCGTCGGTATTATATCGACAAATCGTTATAATATCGTATAATATTAAATTTTCGGCAAAGGATTTATGAGATCGAAGGGTAATTTTTTCGCCGACGTACTACACTCTACGCTATGGTAAAAAGAATACGAAGCATAAAAGAATACGAACGAAAATAAAACGATCTATAATATTTGTCCGTTTGTTAACGGTTCACGAATAACTGTTCACAGATCTATGAAGAGAAATAACGAATATCCAAAAAGTCTCATCTCCCGTGTTTACCGAAATCTGCGGCTGATGTTTACATTGGAGCTATCGTGTAAACTATTGAAATAATATCGCGTGCTTGTATTATAAACGTACGAAAATTATTAAAATTTTTACGCAATTTCGTAGCCCGCAAGCAGTGACATATAGTTATTCCGATTAAAACCGGGTCAAAAAAATCCGCGCCGTGTCACATCTAATATGCATTTGATTTTTACATAGAAGTGCAAACGTAATTCTTTCCTTTTGTTCTTTTATGGGGCTTTTACTTTTACGAATCCTAAACACTAAACTCCGTCCCGATATTTGTAGCCTCATCTGTAGCGGATATCGTCCAAACAGCTAATTGACTTGCAAATCGCACGTTAAAATTGACACTAATTTTTTTTTAAATATTGGCAATGCACCCACCGTCGTCCGAAAGGCTTGAGAACAGCATTTCGAACAGTTGGTCGCCCATTAGTTGACAATAAATTTATCGTTATATTTCTTCTATGGACCATAATCACAACACTGTCTTTATACGGGCGTCCGTTTCGAATCCATTTCATTTTCTCGGTACATTACGTTTGACTGTCCTTTGAACTCACGATATTGTAAGTGTGTATTGCCAACTCGCTTTACACCCTTTGTTTAGGTCTTAGGATCGTTATTTTCACGCGAGTTACGCTTTCCACTGTACATGCCTTATTCGATTTACATTAATCACGTTTTGCTTTGTATCAGTCCGATAATTGAGGCGTAACGTATTTATCCCGTTTATACGTTATAAAATTAATAATATTTATTGGATTTTTGAACGCGCTGTAATTTTAAAGAGTTATATATACATACATATACAGAAATCCCTCTTTAACACAAACTCGAAAGGATCGCAAAATGATCTGTTCGTGTTAAAAATTGTATGTAAACTGATGTGCTTAATACAAATTCGTTTGCTTTAAACGAATTATACGAACGAATTCGCACAATTAAAGGAAGTTATTAAACCAACGCCTATCAAGATATATTACCAATTACGTATACGTGCCAAATTTTATCATGCATTTAAGAAATATATATATCATAAGGGTTATTTTTTTGACGAGTGTATTTGAATGGAAAATGTAGCCTATTTACATTTCTAAAGCGTCTAGGATTTAAATAATTACCTATCACCTAAATCTTAAGTTTTTTTGTGCCAATAGTATAGCAATGCAAGATAACAGTCAATCTGGTTTTACTCTTTATACCCTTATACTCCTTTAAAATCCAACAAACAGTCGGGCAACAAATTACAAAAAAAATTTGGTCTCGTTGATATTGTCATTTTCGCTGTGTGATAGTCTCACTTAAACCAAATCTCAAAGCCATTCGTTTACATCTTCATCTGTAACATTATTTGCCTCATTGTTCAAAATGTGATAACAAATGTATCGTTTTCTAACTTTCCATTAATAGTCATCAAAACACGCCATCAACCAATGCTATTTGTAATGCAAATCTCCCGTGCTTTGGCGAAAATAAAAAATGACAGTTTTCCGTACGTATTAATCAACAAAACGACAATATAGTTCCTAAGATGTGTTCGAGTTTCGTGTTAACCGAAAAATTCGTTTAAACCGAGGAAATCTAAAGAAATACCCATCTTAAAGTATAGGGCTTTTCTCGGGACTTGAAAACTGCTTCGCGTTATCCAATAATTCATGTTAAACGAATTCGTGTTAACGAGACAGAACTGTATAATATATAAATACAAAACAATTCATAGTCATATTGTTAAATCAAAACCCCATAATTATTCACAATATCATATCGTTATAATGGATATGTATATGTTACTTTATATTAGTAGAAACAACATCGCAAAGGTGCGTAGTATATTATGTCGACTGTTGGGCGTTTTGTGATTGATATCTAATTTAAACGAACGATATTTTGATACCAAAAATATGATTCCCATACTAAGCCTTATTTCGTCTTCGTAAATATATCAATTTTATGGATGTTTATCACTGCATACCACGTTAAACGTTAAATAAACGAATGTTACCGATTTATCGAACTTTTATGTGTACGAGTAAAAGAAACGCTGAAAATGTTTTCAAAAACGCGTAAATAATATATTAATTAATCGAGATATACGTTTCCAGATGTTCGAGGTTTTTAAAGGATAGTAAGCTAGCGTGATTAGTACAATTTCAAAAAAATGATTACTATATTTCTAAATAATTACGTCCCAAAAATACCATTCTCTCTCTCTCTTCTATATGTATATATATATATGTAATCAATTTTGTATTAATCGGATATATTTTATGTTTAAATTGGGATCAACGCGATGGATATTTAATCATACACGGGTAATAACGAAATTCTACCTCTATAAATTATAAACGTTTTTCAAAGCGTTCTCCGTTATTTATTTTGATTTCAACGTATTTCATTAATACATTTTAAAATGTAAAATAACCGATTTAAAATTAAAATAAAATAGTTTTTATATTATTATTTAGCATTTTGTCTAATTAATTTGTTAAACAATTTATTATACGAAAATAAAAAATCATCAATCGTTCACGTATATATTTTGTATAATTAGCGAGGAAATAGAAACTTTAAGTAAAATCGTAAACTATATTATATTTATCCACAAATAATTTTTAAACTTTTAAGTCAATGTTCATACTCACTAATTGATTTTTAATGATTATATAACACGCACGTGTAACGTATAAACTATGTAAGTTCAATTTTCCTTTCCTCTCTACAAAAAAGTTAATATTTTTTGCCATACTATTTAAAAACATTTTTTGTTCGATTTTAGAATAATTTTATTATTAAAACGCATATACGATTATTTCAAGACCAACAATCCAGTTATGAATATAGTTATTTTAATAAATTCACTGTTTTACGAGTAGATTTCGAGTAAAAAGAATAATTTACGGGCGTTACTACGATGTCTTTTCTAATTATTATTTTTTGGATTTTTTGTGAACGCTCTCGTGTAGGAGTGCTCAATTGTTCTTTAAATGCGTTACTTTACTGTAGCAAATTTTATATAGTTGGTACTCTTCTCGACACGTTTCGAATTTGTCATGGAGTTTTATTGAAAAAACTACATAAAAGTTACAAAAAACCGGTAAATACGTGTTCGTTTATAACCATTTTGATATTTAAGAACACAAATGCACATGAGCTTAGACACACCATATATACAATAGTTTATAGTTAATAATCATATTACGACGGATGAATAACGTGCAATTAATAACGAAAAATGTACGGCCATAAGCTAGTCAAACGATTAAATTACGCGTTAATATTTAGAATCTTAATAAAAATTTTGCAACATTCGCTTTCAATTTCTAATAAATAACCCGATCGAATTTTTAAATATCCTTTTTAAGTTAATAACGATACTTAAAGGAAACAGTATCGTCTGGTTCATATATTCATACAATACGCGGTTCACTGTTTTATGGAAACTATTTTAATTTTATCAAATATTACGATTTGAATGTTTATATTGTTTATTTGTTATTGGTCTTTGTGTATATGACGTTAATGAACACGATAAATATTACTCATTCATCATGCATTTTGTAAACTTAATAAAATTGTTTATATACACCAATGTGCATTTACTACGAGTAAATTAAAACTAGAGTTTAAACATTTATTCGGCGATTTATTTAAATACATAATTCATTTTCACGATAAACACGTAGGAAGACGTTTTCGTTTCCTATATATCTAAACCGCCTTTATCCGTTACCATCATATCTTTTAAATGCCGAGCATTTTAATATCAATAACGAACCTATTAAAAGTCCGATTTACGAAGTTTACGAACCGTGAAAGTGAACTTACGATAAAGAGGAATAAGAATGATCATAAAACTGAATGTAACTCCGCTGCACCATTTGCTATTTCCTGCCAAGAGGCACCAGGAATTAGTTGACATCATCGTTTTGCATGCCAAAAATGTATAAATACCGAACTATATGAAAATGTACGTTTTTTAAATCATCTCGTTTTTGTTATTTTTTTTTGTATTATTATTGCAAATGTACTTAAATGAAATAATGTCTACAAATCGAATGCCTCCTACAAGAAATTTCGGTATCCACATAATCTGGAAATGGATAATATAGCTATATTATAAATATATTGTACGCCCGGTACCGTTTTGAATTTGACACACGCAAATATTTACTTACATTTTAAATTTGGAAAAATATAGAAACGCTCGTTTTTAATATTGTTGTACCATTATTTAAATAATGTTTTAGTCATTGGAAATATGAAAACATAAACAAAAAACTGGTAAACTGATAACAATTGTGCATTTTTTAATAAACCGATCTACACAAATAAATGTTGAATTATACATTTATAATTATATAATTAAATATTATAAATTCGAATACTGTATTGCAGATTGTTCACGATATCTTATAATTTAACTCTTTAGTTTACCATGTATCACGCAGAATTGGTAATAAATCGCATTTAAAATCTTATTTGTATTTTTACTCGTTTGAATGTCTGGAAAATGGACGAACGCAATATTTTAATGTAAAAGCCACAGAAAAAATGTTTTAAGTATCAAACGAAATATTTCGTTAAAGTACATTTTATAGGAACTGCTTTCAAATAATTTTCAATTTCTGTTTGTTATCGATACGAATAGTACACGAACGAGAACAAATGTTTTCGAATAATAATTATATTAGGTATATTATTCATTTCTTAAAGTTGTATATGTAATTAATTTTAAAATATGAGCCCTATTAAATATCGAACGATAAACATTGTATATTAATCAATTTTCGTTAAATGTATCGAAGTATCATAGAATTACTCGGGATAATATTTATAACCAATTAATGAATACGTTAATGTTATAATAATTCTATTTGGACATTTTGACATTCAAAACAAGAATACAAATATCCGGTGACGTATATTTCGACATAAACAATTAGTAATTTTCCGTGTATTACTACACAATATAAAAATAAACTCCGATTTTAATTAAGACAAAATTGTCTACTTTACGATTGGTTACATTTTAATTATTCAGATTCCGAGTTCAATACGGTTAATTAACCGTTTGGAGAATAATAATAACATAATTAAATAATATGTAAATCATATTGCGTAGTTTAATAAAAAGTTGCTCGGTTTTTTTTTATTACTCTTTTGTCTTACATAACAAAAAATGAACAAATACGATCATAAATATTCAATTCGAATGGTTAACGAGACGGTTGTCAGTAGAGCGAAGAGGCCGCATATACAACCGTCTTAACGGTTCCATTTATTGTAGAGGGGACGAAAATATGAACATAATTCGGTACAATAAATTACTAAATTGAAAAGTACGCAGTAAAGTTATATTCTTAAAACAAAAATGTGTTAATTATTTATTTCGTAACGCTTACTCGAGGTAAAATACATTGTTGTATTCGAAAATTGTACACGGACTTAAAACACGTTATTACATTTTAAACTAACAGTTTACCAGGTTTTCAAGGCGGAACAATGGCGTCAGCCTAAACTACAACAAAAAAGAAAAACAAACGCGTAAAAAACGATCGTAAAATGATTTAATCAGCGATTTGCCGGCTCAACGATCATCGTTATAATTGAACGGAAAATTTCACGATGGATCGATATCCTTCGGTAATAATCAATCGTAAACGAACATTTTTCCGTCGCTCGCAGTTTTGGTTAATCGAAAGTATTGAGTTATTACAAAGACAGTGAATAACATTATCTGACGGCGAGAAACGAATCATGCCTTTGTGGCTTCAAACACGAAATATCACTTCGCTCAATATAAACGTCAAACTTTATACATTACGTTATTTCGAACGTTTACGAAAAGACGAACGTAGTCTATATAGGCGTACGGTTAAATTATATATTCGCAGAAAATTTTTGTTACACGCACACACAAGACAAACAGGGGTTTTATTAGTATGAAAAATAACGTATTAATGTCGTCTTATCCATCAATCGTAACTATAAGTCGTTGATTAGAAAAACCATACGCGGTTTCCTATACAACGCGCCGAATTTTCGTTTAAACGACCAAACGTTTTGTCGGCTTAAACGCGACCATACACACCGTAGTTCACTCTATAATTATTGAATACCGGATCAAAAATCACCCGAAATATTCTATATCGAAAAAACGTTTTACGTACGGTATTTGAATATTTGTTATTTTTAAATTCCTTCGTTCTACATCTTATTTTCCGCGACTAGAAAAACGTAATTTTTATGACCATTTTGATTCATATATTCGCTTACCGTCGATTATACAGAACGTACTGCAGTATAAGTGAACTAAATTATTCGTCGTTGGTAAACAATAAATATTTTAACCATAACGCATTTTTCGCCATCTATGTACACACACTAACGTTTTACTTCGTCAATTGTTAAACATTTATTATTTTGTTTAGTATTAGTGACGGAAATACAGGCATAAAATAACGCGCATTAGTTCCGTTTGGAGTATTAAAAATTAACGAATACTTTAAAATATATATGAAATAAGAACAACGATCGGACCGTAATCATATTTCTAAAAAAACTAGCGTAGCGAAACGACAATGTACCCATTTATAAACGTAAAATATTTTCCGTTGTAAAAACCGAGCGTGAATTAACATCGAACAATCAGTAGTAACGTAATGGTTACTTATCGTATCGTCAAACGGTATTTGTTTGGGCGCTTAAATTTCGAATTTGCGACAATTTATCGTGTGTAATCCGACAGTTCATCGTCCATCGAGATAGATTACAGCAAAGTCCAACTTATTTTGGAACGTCGAGATTCGGCGACAATCGACATTTATTTAAAAGAACGAAAATAAATAAAACGTATTTTATTCGTAATCGTATAAACTCGACGCACGCTACATTATATTATTCGTTTCTAGGTTGATTCATCTGATACCAATAAGCAAAATGAAATCTTCCATACTCTTACACGCGGCCTAATTTGAACTAAACAGATATCGACGTAGACTATAGTAACGATGTACTCTGATCAGCAGCCCGTGAGTATTTAAAACTCTGTTCGGGAAAAAAGCAAGAGAGTATAAAAAAGTAAATCAGAGCCAGAACTGGCGCTATCCTAAAATCCTGTTTTTCATAGCAGCGTGATATTCGAGTAGTTTCTCTCAACATGTGGTTTTTTATGAGGTAGAATTGGGACTAATAGTCTTTTTCATCGTATAAAATCGACGAAGTTTCCACACGGTTTTTCACGCGTTAGAATTACACATCCACGTTGTGTTTACAATTTTATTTCAATCATTGTCGCGTGTGTATGACGTATATTATATACTCTGATCAGATTCATAATAGTTAGACAATTGTGGTCCGAGTAGAAAATGACACATTGTTTAAGCTAGTAAGCTCACGCATAAAACAAATGTATATACATATATACTATGATATTAATTAAAAATTACACTATGGCGTTTACAAAAGTGCGTATAAATAGTACACATTGTGCAGGTAGAATTCAATTAAGTTAATAAATTACGAGTAACATCGTACATCATAAATATTATAATTTTAGGAAACGCGTTTAAAAAAAATTTACTCTTTTATGTTTTTATAATTATAAACCGAAAACTTTTATGAATTCGCCACGAAATATTAATAATAATTATATAAAAACGGAGACTTTATTTAGTTTAAAAAATCGTATACTATATATATATATATATATATATATATATTTGTATGTGTATGTATATACTCATAAGAGCAATAGCGAGTAAATTATATTAAACGTAATAAAGTTGAATACAAAATATGAATTCTCAGAATTTTTCAAATAGCATGTCCACATTATATTTACATATCATTTGCGGGTAGTGCTCGTCTTGCGTTCTTTGGTGTTATAAATAATATTGTCGGCGCCGGTGAAGTCAAAAACTTTCGCCGCTATCGTTTACATTTTTGAAAACTGTTTTCCATCTCAAACGTTTTTATATATACCTACCAAACAATTTGATTAAAAACGTATCGAAATAGAAAAAAAGTGCGTATAATGGACTAATACACACACACACACACACACACACACACACACACACAGACAAATGTACAGTAATGACCCCCCGCAATTCGTCATGCGACATATCAGACGATAATCCCAATTTGTTCGCTAGCATTTGTCACCCTACAGTGATTGGATGTTTTTCGCGGCACGATTAATTTTTGTTTTCTCATTGAGGACGTATTATCGGGCCCCCGGAACTCGAAGATCCGATTCGCCACGGGGCACGGTCTGTTGCAGACAACCAAGGGCATATTAAGCGTATTAGGTACGTACCCGGGAAACCGAGGAATACCGTGTTCACCGTTTTTCGTTCCATCCGTCGGTCAGTACTGTCTGCGAGCTTAAAGTGTCTGTTGCTAAAGAACTTGTCAAAACCATTAATACCGTAAGTCCCTTTATGTATATATATGTATATATATATTTTTTTTGTCGTCATTATTTTTACTTCGCGCGTTTATCGTTAATATTATTTTAATATTTCGTAAATAATATTATAGTTGACAAAATGTGGTGACCTAGCTATAGGGCAACATCAAGTCAAACTTAGGAATCGATATTTGTAAATTCATTCGTCTCTTCTTGCGTCACAATAATAAGTGTTTTAATATATTTTGTAGACGATTTAAGTTAGGAATGGATAATTCGTTCGGTTCAATTTTATATTACATAACGTTTACGATAAAGCAGCCTTACTAAATTATTATTGTAACTGTTTATTAAAACACTTTAGATTACACGACGTCGTAGACAAGAGTAATTTTTTTGGTGTAGTAATTCATAATTTCGTTCGTTGACAATATTATGCGTTGAATAAATTTAAAACTAAAACTTAACGATGTTAAGTTATGAAAAATAAATAGATTTTTTTTTTAAAAACAAACCGTGTTTAGGTAGATAAATGTTATTTAAAAGTAAGTTTCACGTAATACTTAAAAACTGAATAAATACGCGTGTATTGTATAATGTATAAAATATGTTCAAAAATATAATACACTATGATAAATAGTTTTAAAAACTACTCGGAAATACTTTTTTAAAATATTAGCGACAAAATGTAGAGCTTTATAATTGTTTTGAGTTTTTTTTTGTTAATAATTCATTTTAATCGATATGAAAATAAACGAGGTATTTTCTTTGTGTGCCAATTAAAAGAAAATAGGCAATTTATAGGGTAATTTAGGAAAACGTAGAACGAATAACGTATAGGTGCGTAATTCGTTACACAACGTGTAATTGAAGGCTAACGCAGCTACTGTGACAGTGAAATTAAATTACAAATGTTTTGTATATAAATAAAGTCGAAATGTACATTTAATCTATAATTACGATAAACAGAACTGTAAGGTAAATATTTATATGAAAATCGACGAGAATGTTCGGGAATAATCAAACGATTCCCGTGCTCGTTAAATAATACATAGTTTGTAATTACGTTACACCAAGCGTGAAGCACAATGCAAACAAATAAACTACGAATGTTGACGATGTTTAGTAAAATATTGTATTTAACTAAGGTGAATATTTTGAAATGTTGTACAAGCGCGATTGTTGTTATAACTTGTTACTGGAATAAAAACGTTGAGTTGATAAACAAATGTTTATACATACATATCGGTAATAATTATAACGCCGAATGACGCGAACAACCGAATAGTATTGTGCGCTTTTTGGCTATAAATATTCACGCGAGGTCTTATAATTTTGATACCAATATTCTCCAGTTACAAATTTAATTGTTAAGAATGCTTTGAGTAACGTCACTCTTCATTAGACACGTAACCTAATATTGTAGTTTGCACCGCACGATGCAAACTAGAATAATTTTCGTACGATAACAATTTTCCACAAACGTTTTTAACGACATTTACTTATAATTTAAGGTTTACCGTCATCTAAAGAACACCGAGAACAGTCCGGCTTTTACCGTTCTCCGAAAGCCGTCGGTTTCATTAAAAATAATAATCGCTAATGTTTTTAAACGACCCTTTAAACGTATAAAATGTATTAAACGAGCTAATTGTCAGAATTCGAGCAACCATAATACGGCTAATCGATTTCAGTCCGTTAAAAATAATACAATTATATTAATAGACGGACGGCGAAAAAATAATAAAATAGAAACGGTTCTGGCGAAATTGATTTATGCCCCGTAAATATATGTAAGTACATCACGGCTCCGGTAGTTCGAAGATACACGCACGTTCGTGTGGTCAGCGAAACAAACGGAGCGTGAGAAATTTCGGTATACCAACACCGATCGCTGTGATCGTAAATCACACGGCGTCACGCCGGTTTTTCCACCGGCCGTTTTATAACAATTTTTTCCATCCCTCCCTCCGACCGTCGTTTTCCCATGATTCGAGACACCCGCGGCGTGGACAACAGCGCTTCCAACTAGGTAGCTTCATCAACCCAACGGCAGCGATAAATCATTAAACGAAATTCAATCACCCGATTCGAAACACATTTCTCCTCTTTCCCTTCCTTTACCATTCAATGGGGCAATTGGTCTCACACAATTCCGGCACTACTGTCCTCCGACGAAATCCGATTAATAATATATTCCGAAATCGCCAAACGTTCCTATCCCTCCCTACCCGTCGATCGTGCAGTAATTGTGACGACGACCTGATTCTCCTAACCATACTATTAATTAAAATCATTACGCGCGCATTTGTGGACGCTTGTGCTTTTTAAATCATATAATATCCGCCGTCGTCTCGTCACAAGTTCCGTACATATGAAGCTGTTTTTTCAAGTTTACCGTAAATATTTCCCGTCGTAATACCCAACTTTGTCAGGAAATTAAATATTATTTTTCCATCTTCTCGATTGATTTTTAAACGTGTTTTTTATTTGTACATAAATATGAATAATTATTTATTATTAATATTATTTTTTTATATTATAAATATATTTCATTTTATTAGAAATGCCGAACATTTTGTAAAAATCGAAACACCGTCGTGTTCAATTTAAGCATTGCGGGAACATTTTAATCAAATTAAAATAAATTCACGATGTACCCATAAATTCTAAATATTATCGGTTCATTTTTAAAATTTATAGCATATATCAATGATATATTGTTTTCCAATTTCGGGACATACGCGAAATTTCGTCTCAAATAAATCATTAAAAATAAAAAGCGAACATAATCTGATTTTTGTAATTTTGTGTGAAAACTCAATTTTCTATTTACAACGTAGTAATATTCATAGGATCATCATGTATCTACTCTCACCAATGAAAAAAAACCGTTTCGTAACGACAATTTTAATTTTGTTATTTGCCGTCATTTTTACAATTAACGGCGTATTCTCACTGCCACTATACGTTTGGAGTTTTTTGCGTATCTTTTTTACTTTTAAAACTCTAGCGTTTTATCTTTATTATTCCAAGAGAAGTTACGTTGTGCCCTCATTTTAAACAGATCTGCGAATGTATACATTACGAGTATACTCGACCCAAACATTTAAAGTTTAAAACTTTATCAATTATAAGTAATTGGAGACCCTCCCCACGTGTATTGATGGCGGTAATATTTTCGTCGGCATTGTACAGCCAACGACGAGACTTTGTCTTTTTTGTAACGCGAGACGATTAGTTTTTGTGAATTTTTTTGTTTTGATTCACCATTCAATCGGCGACGGCGACTTTGAAACGGAGCCAACGTTTGTTTTCCCTCATTGTTGTCGCACCGTTGGCATATACCATGCACGTCCCGTTCGTATACCGGAAGGTGTAAACAAAAATAAAACACCGATGACCAGGGCCTGTATACGACGTAAACCGTCGCACGAGCAAATATTAAATAGACTGATTATGATACGCTTTATTTATATTGAAACAGTGCCGCCATGTTATAAAGGCAATGTTGAACTGAGGCGAATTCAATTACAGAGACAATAAATACTTTGATAACGTTGCTATGCGATAGCTCGTTCAAAACGAACATTTAACCGAATTTCCAAAACTAGTTGAGCTAATGACGAAGGCGAATGAAGAGTTTAGAAAGGAACGATAAATATTCTATTTATCTCCGATCAAAATGATTACATAAATTGAGTGATCGATGCAAACGGGATATACCTATATATTATCAGTATTTTAAAAACGCATGATTTTACATTTATTCGAGCGTTATAGATCGTACGTGGTACAAAGAACGAATTGTTAGTAGTTTATTTTCTGCTTCAATCGCGAAATCGGAAATTACGTTCAAACGAAGCCAAGAGCTGTCAGTGATCGACGGCGAATTTCCGAAGTGTATGTAACAACCTATGAAATAATTATACAGAGTAAACGCTAGTCGAAATCAAACGTCAAGAACAAAAATTTTCCGCGGAAATAATATTAGATAATAATTTCGTAGGCCGTATATAATCGATTAATATCTGAAAGAGGTTCTTTCTTAAAACGTCGGAGAAATTGACTGTGTGTGATGTTTGTCCCCAAGCGCATCAACCAACCGATTGAATACAAGGAGTCCAAAAGGCTTTCATGCGTACGAGCGAAATACAAATATTATGTCACGTTGTTCGCCGATTATGACGGAAAACACGTTTCTTCACACCGCGAACATCGGAAACTCGTTAAACACCGAAATCGACCGTACCCATATCGATATCGTTCACAACGATACGCACTCCGTCATAGACTTCGTATTTTCCGTTTAATAAATCGTATTCAATCGGGTGGAAATGTGCTCGCGTGATAATTGGTCCGCAGTGTCACGACCTTGCTACTTACTTAACGGAGTAAATTTAACGGAATTCGGGTCCCTTCCCAGCGGCTAACGCTATTTTCCCACCCTTTTGGTCAAGGGCGCGCGTGCACGGTCCGACGGTTTTGTCGTCTTCATGGTTTGCTTGTCACACAATAACATGGCTTCAAGGACGATTCCGGTCATGCGCGTGCACAGCGCCCACTACAGCCGGTGCACATACTTACAGACCACGATCGACCGCCGTCGTCGGTGTTCACGATCTTTTTAAAATGGATCAAACAATGCGCGCGAACATGATCACAATCGCCGCGCTTTCGACAATAGAATTTCCGTTTCGGAAACACCGGGTCAGGGCCGTTTCGTTCAACGGATTCTTTTTCTAACATTGTTATGGTAACGTAACACATGCAAATATAGTATCGAATTTTTTCAACGCGTTCAAGCGAGATTTTTTTTGAACAATTTTATTTTGCCGTGAAGTATAAACAAATTAAAAAATAAACACAGGTATAAGCTGTTCCGTAATAATCATATAACGGAATGGTATAATATTTCTACGCCAGTAAATATACTTTCATGCCATTCTTTTTCGAAAATAGTTAGTCGAAAATTACGTTCAAATAAATACAAAATAATTTATAAAAAAGTTGAATCTTACGCTATCAAACAAGCGTTCTATTATAGTGTTTAGTACACATAAGAACGAGTTTACTAGGACATATAGGACGGCCGAACGTTTTTTTTTATTAGTGGAAACACGTGCAATCAGTTTTTCGACAAATTCCTCTACATAATTTACGGTTGATTCAATCCCATTCGGTTGGTTACAACATTATTCTAACATAACGATTAATTATATTAAACGACTTATAGTAGTTAAATTTATACAAATATATATGTGTGAGCCTTCGATAGAAAAAAATCGGCCGTGTACTCAATAACGAGCGTTGCCGATTATTAACGGCCAATGTGTTAAGAAACAAAGTGAATAATAATTTCATAATAACGTCGTATATTAGCGAAACGTACGAGTAATGATAATTACAATTTCGCTTCGGATAAATTAATTTGTTAGCGCGGTTTTCTGTTCAAATAACTTCGAATTACGTTAAGTTATCGAACTCTGACACACCGTCGGTATTGTTTAATACGTTCTGTCAATCGTGCCAATCATCATGCTGTATCGAACTTAAATTAATATAGAAAACAAACGGAATTTATAATAAAATAAGTATTAATTAAACTAATACACAACTTAAAATGAAATAATTAGATCGGCTAAAGCAAAAACAACAATGCTTATTAGCATTTCATGTTAGTGTGTGTATCATATATAGCAGAATATATATATATAAAATATAACAACGTAATACAAGTTAAAGACATCGCGTGTTCTCCGAAGAAGTATATAAAAATGTAGATAATATAGAGAGATGAAAAGAAAAATTATGATGAGTAGTAGCAAACGTACCTAGTCTTCTAATTCTGAAAAGTAGATAATGCAACTGGAGTATTGTCGAGGATTCCATTATAAATTTTTTGGTGATCCCTTCAACTTCGTACAGTGTATGGACGAACTTAGGCAAAAAAACAAATACAAACACATTAAAAAAAAAATAAATAACAATTAGTTGCGCATGAGAAGAAAATTATTCGGTTTTTTGCTATAGTTGATTAAAATCTTTCGTATTTTACATAACATTACGAAACGTTGACCGAAGAACACACTTCATTTTAGTTCATAGAACTGATCATAGGTGATGTTTTTGCAACGGTATTTCTCAAAATGCGTTTTATGAGGTGGCAAAATGAAAAGTCCTCGTTGTTGTATTAAAATTAATTTCCATTAAGGCGTTTGTTATCGGAAAAATCGGATTATCGGAGAGGAAAAAACGTTTAAATATAATATTTTATTGCTATTATATTATTATTATTATTATTATTAAACCGTGAAGTCTCATATGTAAACTCCTAAAAGGAAAACCAACGTGAATTTTCAAAATCAAACGAAAATTATAATTATTTACGTGGTTCCCGAAGATGAAGACGATATACGTATTAAGCGTATACGAAGAGATACATTTTTTTTAAATATAAGCGTTTCGGCAGTTACGTTAATTTATATTTCATAAAACGTACTTCATATTTCAAAAAATTGGGAGTTATATGATTACAATGTTACAACGGCCCGCTTGTGTATATACTTAGAACGAAATATTCATAAATGTCCGCATTGATGATTATGACGAGAATTATGCGAGAATCGTACGCGGGAACCCCCAACCGTTATAGAACACTGACTCACTATCGAATCTACGCATATAATAATGACTACTAACTGCAATAAGAAATTTTAAGGTGAAAAATTCGTATATTTCTTAAAACTTAAATTCTAATACATCTGTAAGGATTAACGAACTTAAACAATTTTACCGGATTTGTATACACCAGACAGCTATTTAGCTAAGTTTCGATATATGGACATAACGTAATAAAACAAATCGAACACACCGAATGTTTATCGTCTTCATCTCCACTGTACCCATTTACTTTCCGACGTTCTGTATACCATATATTTTACACGTTTTGTTACCTATATAGTTAAAGAATAATAACCGTCGAGTTGCAGTGCAATGGCCGAAGTGACGATGATACGAGAAGGTGAATGAAATACAATATACGTACGTAATATTTTGTGATTTTCTTCGCGTCTTCAACGTGATTCAATTTGGCGAAAAAGCTTTTAGACAAATTACAATAGTAACAACAGTACGTCCAAGCGCAATGGTGCTATTTACGGCGGCTTCAAAGATGCATTACCACCGGTACCCAATTTTTCAGGGTAAAAATCACCAAACCCATTAGTCACCACACGCATATTAAAAACACGCCCTACATCGTCCCCACGATACTTATAATATCCTATAATATAATACAATATACTTATAATAACCTTTAGTACGAGGATAACCAGAAAATAAAATTACGAGGCTTTTTTTGAAATACAAAAACGCGTATATTTTAATGAAAATAAACGCAGATTAATCTTTAGGTATTAGATTATTTTTTTCCATAATCACAATTTATTTCAATCCCTTTTGTTGACAGTAGGTCGGAGTTTTTTAGTCTTGTTTCAGAGAAGTCTCCCGCCACTTGTTTTAGCTAGTTTTCAGCTTCACCTCACCGTCGTCGGAAAGGTGTTGTATTAAAAATATCTCAACGAATTTATTTACCTACATACTGACATCTATCTCGTTTAAGATCAACAGTTTATTATTAAGTTTCCTACGAGAAAATTATACGAAAACCTAATCAAATCTCGTGACAAGACAAAAAAATATTTAAAACGAAAATTTTGTTTTAAAAAAATATTTTCATTTGACAAAAATGAACCAATTCTGGACCGCATTCCGAACGATTTTATGAATCCAATATATTCCGCAAACGAATGATTTTTCATTAATCGTTCGAGGAATTTGTACCGTATGCTCATAATCCGGCTGGTGTACTTGCTATAGGATACTATAATGAAATCCGTAGCCGCCTTGTTCTTTATGTACGATTTTGTAAAAAACCATTTTATTCCACGCTAACAATTTTAACCAAACTAATGTATAAATCGATCTTTTTTATTTTGACGCAGGAGGTTAGAGTACAGTAGTATTGATTTAATAATACTAAAATATTCGTATCGTAATATTCGCAAGTCTTTTCTAGCATATTTTCTGGAAACAGTAATCGACAAAGCCTACAGGACGGCGTTTCGTTTATCCGATTAATATGGTAAATTTATTTATAGCAAAAAAAAATTAATTATCACTAGAAATATTGGCTTATTTCTTAATAACCTCTTAAAACAAATCAGATAATCAATTAACAAAATCGTTTATATTTAATATTGACAAATGTTCAAACGAAATAAAATACTAAGGGTAGCGGGTACTTCATATGCGTAGAAAATTAACGTAAAGAATAACAAGTTTTCTCGAGGGTTTGATGATGAACGACGTTAATTTTATATTGATCAAATTTTCAATAATTATAAAGTCGTCGGAATTGTTTAAATAATTTTATCGTTACACGTAAACGTCTATTTCTCAACAAAATACAGACTTTATATTTAGAAGAATAATCACCAGCCATTCGTATTTTATCGGAGAACTGATCAATGGTTTCCAATAATTCTTAGGTTCATTAGACCAAACACGTAAAATGTGATAACAATACGTTAATATCGTTACATAAAACGAAACATGACGACTACTCAGATACCGATTATTAAGAACGATTTCTGGTCGATACGTTATTTGAACGGAATACTGGCACTACACACACGTTGACAAAAGTGTTGGTAATGATTAAGGAATAATAAAAATTATTACGTTTTGAATTATGTTACACGGAGGAAACACAATTATGTGTTTGAAAAGCTTAAATCGCGAGAGCAAACACTCGGGCAATAATACAACGAAGCGAACCGTTCCGCCTCGGATTGAATCCTAAATAGCACTCGTATGGTTTACATCCGTGCAATACGCTATTTAAATCGTAGCGCGCCGTTCGCGTTCGTGCTAATCGACGAATAATTATTTAATTTAAACTTTTTAGTACGGTCTTAACGACCGTCGAGTTTAAGAGGTTCCGATAACGCGCGTCGTGTGCACATTTACAACATATTGGTACGAGTGTACGAAACAATTATACCCATCGATACGTTCCGTTTTCGATCCGATTCCATACCGTTTTCTCGGCATGTTCTAAAATACACATAACCCGACGTCAAAATCGAACCGAATTTCCGACAATATTGCGCAAAGCGCCCAATCCTCTTTACGATTTCGCTTATTCTACATGAAGCCGCCGTTCGCTTTGTGTGGTAATTACCGTACTGCCGAGGACGTTTTTAATAAACCGAGTGGGAAAATTGCCATTGAATTGGCAAATCGGTGTACAATATACAGTGTTCCAAAATTGTTCGTCCGATTTCGAGAAATCGTATTTATCGTAAAATTTGATTAAGTTGGTTAGAATAAGTTTCATAAGTAAGGGGGTTGTTTTAGTTACAACGTTTACAAATTATCAATGTGACTCCCCTTTACTTACACGGCACGCATCTTAGCGGTAATCAAATTTTTCGTAAGCCCTTTGAAGCTTATCGACTCTAATCAAGTTGATGGCGTCTGTAACGTGACTTTTCAATTCGACAAGTACTTTTGGAGTAGCAAGTCATAAACAATGTTTTTTATGTAACGCCAAAGCAAAAAAAAAATTACAAATTATAAGTTTCGATGAACGGGACGGCCAAGGATAAATTGTAGCGTCATTTACTCCACAGTGACTGATCCATCGGTGACCACAGGTACCAAGCTTATCGTTGAAAAATTTGCCGATTTTTAGGGACTAATGTGGTGGTGTCCCATCTTGTTGTAAAATGAAATCATCTTCGTCGGCTCATAATTGCGGGAATAGCCAATCCTTAAACATTTGTATATACGAAGTTATCTGTTTATTGCGCTCTCTGTAAAACGGCGCAGAAAACAATAAGTTTGAGCGAATTCCTTTCATATTCGACAATCTTCCGTAGATTCTCTAATCCTCAAATTCGATCACTGTGACGATTCGCATTTTCATTCTAGTGAAAAGTAGGCTCATCACTAAAAATGATACGATAGTAAAACTATTCGTTTTATTCACCCTTCTCGAGAACAAATGTGTAAAACCAAAATCTTTTTGGCATAACGCCATCATGGAGAGCCTGCAGCAATGTCTCAGACGTCTCCCCAAAATACGTCTGTGGAATAAAAAGTTCTCTGGATGCACGACAAAAAGATGTCTACGGAGTCCTTATGACAGTTTGTCGAATTTGTTTAACATTTTCATCCAAATTCCTCGGTCAACCTGATGACTTCCCTTTTCTCCGGTTTCTCGATAAGATTAATGCTATCTTCGAATGCTCTGAACTGTTGGAGGATTAATGTTAAACTGTCATCGAAAATCACGTTAAACGGTAATGACAGACTCGCACTTTTCGAAGCGGAGCACACAAAACGCCTTTTGTTGCTCGATCGTCATTTCGATAGCAACCAATTTAATCACCCTACTCGACTAAGATGCATTTTATCGCCACTTATCTCGGCAATCGATAAAAATTCGACAACTCTACATTTTAGATGGTTCGCATTTTGTTTACCACAATATTCAAGACTTATAGCATACTAAAATCGGATGGATCATTTTAGAACACTTTGTACTGTATATATATATATATGCGCATTTATACAGTGGTCAGACGTTTCCATTTTGTGTAACTAATATTTATAAGATTTCCGACGTCAGACGTGAATTTTGAATTAAACACTCTCGCTTTCAATATCGTTCCGAGGATTGATTGGCTAGACAATGGGTTGGTTATTACATTCAAGCCAATTATTTAAAATTGAAAAATCGTTTTGGCCAAGGTTTTTATTTTCAAAAAAAATTGACACTTATGATGACTTATCGGTATTAATGTTATCTTATATAAAAATTAAATATGTTTTTGTTCTTCAATTGAATGATTCATATAATGGTTTATAACTAATAATATTATTATTTTGTTTCGCATTTTTTACTATTAATACATTTTTTTTTTTTGAAATATAATACGAATGTAAATAAAATAACATAGTTGTATACTCTTGATTATACTTTTACGAAGATAGTCGTTATATTGATAGAACTAATACTCGTTTGACATTTATTATGTCAATCGCGACGGGTCTTTACTCAAATAATGGACGAAACTTGCGATGAAACGAGTGTATTATTACATCCATGACGTTGATCCCAGCATATGGTTTGAATTATCAGATAAAGACGGCCGAGCTGGACACCAGCAACACCGAATTTCAATCCGAGTTTACGTTCAACGGTAGATAAAACAGACGCTACGTTGGAAAAACAATCGTGAACGACTAAATGAGTGAGTGAGAGTGTTCGAATGATAGGGTCTGACACCAATTGACGTGCCGTTTAACGACAATGACGACTACGACGAAAATTAACGTGGTTCGAGGTATACGAGTTTCGATAATGTTCACAATATACAATCGATTTGTCACGTTATCTGACACTCCAAACCAATCGGTACGAAATAAGACAATTTCAATAATAAATATACTCTCGCACACACACACACACACACACACACACACACACACACACACACACACACACACACACACACACACACACACACACACACACACACACACACACACACACACACAAATACACACATGCACCTACACCGTCTTGTTTCATTCGCGAGTGTTTCGAAAACGCATTAACCGAATTTTCATTTTCCCTCACGGATTCCCTCCTTCTCCTCTCACCTTTAATTTACTTCCGATTACAAGTCTCGCAATACCGTAAACGTATTATGTATGTTAAGTCTCACCGCGGCACAACGACAGCCGAGCGCTCGTCGTCGTCGTGTTATTTGCGTAGCTGTAATAATCACGATATTGTTGTCATACGCACCGTCGCGCCGTTAATATATACGCCTGTACGGATGTACGTATCGAATTCGTTTCCGTGTACAATCTGTTTATTGTTCGAACTCAATGTCGGCACCGTATGTCTGTACTGGCGATCATGTGTCGGGGTGCACTACGATTGTAACGCGGGTCGGCACCGACCGGAATAACTGGCGAAATTAGTCAGCGGCTATATTGTCGTTGATTTAGTAGGGACGGCGCTCGATGGCGATAAATAATAGAGTTGGAATTAGTTGCGTTTAAGTACAATTTTGAATAATACGATTCGACGTTTGTTCCTTAAATGTTATCGTTATACTTGTTTGTAGACTCTCTCGGTCCATCGTTACTGATAGTCATTATTTTGTTAAAATACAAAAAACTTCTCTATTCGTTAACGCTCAAATCCTAATAAATTGTTTTCCACGAAGAACCTACTAACTTTTATTTCAGATCGAATTCGACGCGTCGTCTCTTGTAATGTAATAATTAACGTTCGGACGTCGTCGCATCCGCAACATTTTCTTCGAAAATCGTTTCGCGCTATTACGCATCGAAATCTAAACGTTTTATAGCTGACTTTCTTTTCTAAGTTTGATTGTAATTTTGTCGATATAATTTTTATTTCTCATTGTATTTCACGTCGTTTTACTTTTGTAATTTATAGTTCTGTGAACATTTTATTGTTGATAAATGATAAAACAATGAAATTATACGACTTACTTAATTCATTCAAGTACTTTTAGACTTTCTGTAAATTAAGGAATAAGATCATCATCCGTCTGAGAAAATTGTAATTTTATTCATTCACGAATTATATTTTTTGGTAGTTTTCACGATTGTTTAGCATGACATTCCAATCGACTTCAATATTTTTTATCGCAACGGCGTTCGAACCTCAGTAAATAATAACGTAACTGCAGTACAAAAATAATTCATGGATTGGTTACTTGTATGACGTCCCATTGTGGCGTATTTAAGGACAATGAGAGGGAGTGTGCCTTAGTAAAATAATTGGAATTCATTCACTGATACAAAGTCTTGTACAAAGGACATACAAGTGCCGACAACGCTAACAAGAAGATTATATGCAACAAAAGTGTCGTCTATTTCTATAAGTATGAGACCGAGCTTTTGTTCGGCTCGAACCGACACATTTTACCTTTTCATCGTAAATCTCATATTGTATAATAGATGAACGTACATGAACGCGCTTATGTATGTGTGTGTGTGTGTGTGTGTTTGTGTATGTTGAAATCCTTTTCCGGACTTTGTCAAGAAACAATATTCTTATGGGTTTAAGAGGGGAAACTGTTTCTCGTCCCTTCGATGGCGAACGATAGTGATGCAGTGGTAATTGTGGGTCAGCGGGGTTTAAATCAATTTTACCAAGGGATTTGATTCCAGACGACAAATATTTTTTCTTCGTTTGTATTTTAACGACGCTTGTCGTGTTGTCGTCGTCGGTTACAGTAATACTGGTAATAGGCTAAACAATTTATTTTGTATTTTTCGATCATCAGCGAATAAACAATGGTTTTATTCCACGGTATGTGGTGTTAGCATGCTTACCGATAAAATCTTCTTACGTCCCCCCCAACAACCACCGAAAAATGGTTAGATTAAATGTAATTTTTTTCTCTCCACGCCAATACCATAGACTCTGGTCATGTATATATATATATATATATATATATATCATCAACTAATTATACTCGTTATTTATACAACCTTGTTCAAAATAATATACGATAATATTCAGATTAATTTTAAACTCAAACACTTGTTGATCATCCACTCTACCGTAATACTGAATCAGAATATAAACTCAAAAACGAAAAGACTTTACGTAAAGTACACGAGAAAATGTCTGTTATCTTGATAACTTGAAGATAAATTATACATAAAACGAACGAGCTTATATAAAAATACATACGCTCTAATTTTTGATAATTTGTAAATCAATTGTAAGTGTAGTACTTACTATACACTTTATTAAACACATGTACATCAGTTGCGTATCCAGGTACGTTTGTTGATGTAATACTGTAGTAGATAGATACCGATTGAAATAACAATGTAAAAATTACGTTTTAATCTTATGAAATTTTGAATTTTAAACAGCGTGACGACTGTGAAATAAAGGTCGACGGTTTAATTTATCGGGATACTGCAATACGCATTATACAATCAAATGTTCAATTGATTACGACGTTAGTTCAAATAATTTAGAAAAATTATTTCTTTTAGCGAAGGTCTACTATAGCTCTTTAATTATGCCACCGATTTCATTCTATATAAGTCAATATAAGTTTATATTGAATCGATAATCTAAATGTGATTGAACGAAAACAATACATCAGAGCGTCGATCAGTTATTCAAAATATTCGAAGTTTTTCAAATTAAAAACAATATACGCCGTGTATGTTGGACACGATTGAAATGTATTCAATGTTCAATTATCGTACAACAAAGAGTCAAGCGCGACATAGTTGTCGCTCGACGAGTGTTTGTAATCGCATCGTTTTACCGTTATAATATCCATTTTAAATAGTAGTAGTAGTATTATTCCGACGATTATAGGCGAAATAGTAAAGTGTTTATACCAAACTTATTCAATAGGTACAAATAATTTTTAATTTGGCTCCGTTTTGTTTAGATTACAGTATAGCGCTAAGTATACTGAATGTCGCGCGTTCAACGAGCGATCTGAATGAATTTCCGGTAACGGTATTTTAATAATTTTTCGACGACAGGGAATTGTTTGTTTCTTTATATCGGTTTTTATTCGAAACATTATCCGTTTTCGTTTGAACGTTTATGTTTTATGTATTGTACGTGATTTTGGCCCTACCGTTGTCTGGTCGTAGGGTTCATACAATAAATTATTACCGTTGAACGAACGTTTATAATTTCGGAAATTTGGAACACTGTCATAGGGAACCTCGCGAATTGCGAGTATATCAAAATTTCTAGAGAGGACGACTCGTGTTTAACGTTATTTATACGACCAATCGGTACCTACGGGTTGTCTAGAAACAGCGAGCGCCTGTCGAATCAATCACGAGAGAAAAACTACTCGAGTACAAGACACCCGTATTTTTTTTTAGGACTTTAAGCAGCCGTTCGGGCTTACCATCAGACGTAATTGACGTATTAGACGTATTCGATTCCGTGACATGTGGCTTCTGTGGTCCGCAGCCGCGTTCGCCGCACTGTTCGTTGACATAGCGCACTCGAACGCTGGCCTAACGAGCACGTCGTTCAGCAACGAACTACGCTCGGGCTTTACCAGCCTATTCCGGAACGGCATCGAACAACCGGTCCAGTCGTCGTACATACTGATAAACCCCACGGACTTCCAAACCGCCGTCGATCCACTCATTCAACAGCGGCCGGCCCCCTTTAGCCCGTTGGCGGCCACTAGATTCCATGGGTCTCGGCCCAAGTACGAGTCGGAGAGTCTGTCGTGGGTGATTCCTTATTATTATATCCCTACCAGGTACCATCCTCCCAGGGGCGGTAAGAGGCCCAACGACGTGCTGGTGGTGGTGGTCAAAACCAATTCGAACTGCACGGCGTCGACGCCGGGTAACGGGACGAAACCCACAGACGACGACGACGACGACGACGATGACGACGACGGCGGTAATAACAAAGTAAGGCCGTCCAATGAGTTTAGTGTAAGCCAAAGTAAAGTAGAAACAAACGACCGCCGGTTTAGTGATTTAAACGAGAAATGAACGCCATTATCGATTTCACCGACGCGTTTTATTTTCAAATAATTATTACGACGATAATAAGTTGCCGATAATAAGTCTGTCTGATCCCGAAAAAAAAATTGCTAAATCCTCGTTACGATGGGTCCAGTTTAATTCGGCAACATCTGTCGCGTTAAACGTGTCCAAATGTAACGTTGGCTATGAAACCAACGGGTTCTCGTCAATAGAAATAGAACGACCAAAACGTGTTTGTACGACTGTTTATCTTTATCCGTACGTCGAAATCTGTCGCCTATTTTGGTTTCATCGGGCGCTCCGCGTACATTTCAGGGACCGAGTCCGAAAGACGAGGTGGAATCAGTGGCAATCGTCGCCGGCGGTACCGAGAACGGCAAAGAACCGTCCCGGTGCGTATGGGCCATCATGTCGTGCTGCGCCCCGGCCAACACTCCCATCCGGTACACTTGTTTCGACGTGTTGGGATGCAGCACGGCTTTCTGGGACACCAACCCGTGCGTGCCGGCTATCATAAAGACCGCCCTCGATCAGGCCACCATGTATTACGCGCCCACCACTAACGGCACCAAAACTCCCGCCGACCCACCGGCCACACAGCCGCCGGCAACTACCCAAGCACCGGCCGCTAGTAACACCGTCACAATGGACTTGATGGCCGCTCTGACGGCCGGCACGTCCACCACCGGGGCCGACGGTCCAATTGTCGTCCAGACGCCGTCGACCGTGACCGCTACTTAGGAGGCGCGCCTAAGTGGGCGACCCAGTTCTCAGCCGAGACCATTTTAATTTTTCGCTAAAAAACAATCGCCCGATATATTTTATTAGTCTTATTATTATTATTATTATTATTATTATACACGTGTACGGACGTTAAAAACGTAAAGAAAACTCGAGCCCGAAAGAATTATTCTACTGAAAATCACAAATGATTGGATCTATAAACTATATCGTTTGATATCTTACACTCTTTCTGTATGTATGTATATATATGCGTTTATCTTTATACGTAACGCGTTAATTTAAAAAGAAAAATGTATTTTCGTTAAACATTTACTTATTAACGGATGTTATTAACGGGTAATTCGCTCTTGTTTCGCGTTAACGTTTTCTTCGGCGTTTTTCGAACGCGTCAAACCTGTAATTGTCGATAAAATGAAATTTTTCACCGGATCCCGGCAATTGTTATTAGGAATTGTTGAACATTTTTCCGCTAATAACTGTAAGAACTATTTAAACGTCGACGTTAGTAGTCTCGAATAAATGACAAGTATGACGACCGAAAATAAAAACTATAAGCACCGTTAAACGACCTTCGTATAACTATGTTGGATTTCGTTTGGAATTTGCTGACAATTGTTGAACAAAACCTAGTACTTTATTTTACAAAAAAAAAACACCCAATCAATACTGGTAAAAGTTTGTTTGAAGTGATTTAGAAATTTGTGTGAAACTTGTAACGTTAACTTTCGTGTTCTGTTTGAATATCTATGAACCTTCGGTACTATCGTTTTTCTTCTAATTGTTTATTTTTAAATATGGACGAAGTAAACGTCAAATGTCTAAGCAAAGCACGAACGATTTGGTTTCCATAGCTATTAATAGCCGGAATAAAAACGACCATATATTTCGATAATTTGGATATCATTTCGAATGTTCAATACAATTTTTAAGTTCCGATAATAAAAGACTCGGTGGAAACGTTACATTTTCAGTATTGTACACAGCGAAAATTAATTGTTAAATTGTAAAGTAAAACGGTAGCTTCGAACACGCAATATTTGGTTTAGAACTGGTTTAGACTTTTTACCGAATTAATGTATCGCAATTACCGAAATAAACGTTAAATGTCGTATCGATTTCAATAATCGTTGGAATCACTTAGATTTAATCGCAAACGTTAATAAAAAAAAACGATTTTAATTAGTTATATTATTTAAAATTATAATTTCACGTTAATAACTAGTATTAAACTGATTTTCAATCCGTTTCATTCGATGACAATTTTGGGGGCTCAATTTATTCAACCACGTAGATACGAATTGTTAAGAATATCAGATATTCGTAAGTTTTACGCACATATTATAAGCAAACATAAAACAATGTAATTGATTAATTAAACTTCTTTTAAGAAATATGTTGATTTTTCACTGACATCAATCCATGTGGAGTGTTGTGTTCTTTTAGCGTGTATCGATACCAGAAGAGATACGTTGAGAAGTAACGTCGAAACGTTAATGGAGTTTCGAGTCAATCGATAATCAAGCTCAAACCAATGCGAACAATTTTTCCCGTTTTTCCGGGAAAATTACAAAAATATAGAAACTCCACCGTAGGATTTATGATAATGTCCATTTCAACATATTATCCATTTCAAGTGTTACTCGTTTTAATGTATATTCGTTCCAGTGATAATAACCACGGTGACTTAAACGATATTATCGTTCATTTTTTATTTAATAAAGGCGAAAAATATCCGATCAATATAGAATTACTAAAAGATTTTGTAGTTTTTAAATTTTGAAATTAAATTTGTTATACAGGAATGACACTACAACGCGGTGTATGTATACTATAGATCACCCGTTTTTTAAATATATTCTTGTACTCGTGAATATAAATTTAATATGAAGTAATTATATTAATACAATTAATTATATAAATTTTTTTCATTTCTTTTGAAATGGACCCAAATTGTTTACTTTAAATTCCGGCGCTGAATATTTTTCTAAAAAATAGTGTAATGTAAAATATGATAAAATGTGAACCGAATATGGTTATTGGTTTGTAAGTAAATACATTATTAAACGTATATATAAATATATATTTGTATATATAATTAAATACTACGATTCTAATTAATTTCAAAAATATATTATATTTAGATAATCTTGCACTAAATAAAACAAGACGTCTTAAATTGGAATTTTTTAAACGACGGTCTATATACCATTAAACGATTATATTTAGTCAAATACGATGAGTATTTGTTATTCATAATATTTAAAACCATTTATATTAGCGTTATAATATTAGTTTTTATTGAATTTTAAAACATCACGTTTATAAATTAAACGTTAATACAAATTATCAAATGTATAATAATTATCAGTAATAACTAAATAAAAAAGATAAAAATTAACTCAATCGGGACGAAATAAATGACGATTTAGAGAATAATTACTATTTTATTAATAATTTAGGAACAAGCTTTTACAATGTTTTAATGAAATTTTGACGATTAATAATTTAATATGTTCAGTATATTTAAGTCTTTGGAACGATGATTAATATTTTTATGGGTAATAAAATTATACAGTGACTTACAGTAACTGGCTACAAACTTAGACGGTCGTTCTATTACATTTCTCATGTTTCGACGAAAAAGAAAATAATTCAAGCGCGCTACTAAAAGTTTTAAAAACACGAGAAGTCGTGGATATTTGTATGTTTAAAAGAAAATAAATCGAATTACGGTCACGCACCTGTCATTACTTTCGTTTTTCTAATATACCAAACGTACACTCAAGTCACGTGAGTCCTGACAATCAATCAATGACATTACGATTCAATCTACTTTTGGAGTACATCATCAACAACTAAGATAAAAGTAATAATAGAACTCCAAATTGTTTTCCGTTGTCATCTCCGTTCATTGTTACTCGATCAAATGTTCGTCGCGTTTGTCGTTTTTTCCACAAAAACTGGGATTTAAGTTTACATATATATAAATTTTATAACTTATTACATACGGGTATTAAAAAATAACCGTACTTTAATCGGAGTGAATTGTTCGAGAAAACATGGGAATATTTTATGTTGTGTTATGTTTAATGTTGTCATAATTACAATACTACCACTGGTATATTACAAACTGACATTGGTCAAAAAGCGAAAACTACAAAACGTTTGCCTATTCCATCAGGAAATTGGGTAATTTTGGTTAGATTCGCTTTCAATAAAATATGTATACGTACACACGTCGAGTTAATGACATTCATACCAATAATGTGAAAACGTCTATAAACCGATAAAGCTCGATTTAAATATAAACGGTCGGCTGAAGGGCCTCCCGTTGTTTACGATAATAATTATTTTGCAATTACGTTACGTGACGTGATGGAGTGATAATTATTATACAATAATAATAATAATAATAAAATGGTTTCAATTTTCCCTCAAAAATCCGAATGACGACAAATTTGTAAGCACACATCTAAAAATGGTCTTCGACAGGTCTTAATATATTAATAGAGATAGAGGTATACTATGATTATATGAATTAACGTTGCAAACTCGAATATTGATTTTTCATTTTTTCGAATGTATTCCATGTTTGTAAATGTCATCGTATTATACTTTAAAAATAGTAAAACTAATTTTAATCTTTTTAAAGTTTTTCGTATTTTTGTTGGGTATTATATTAGGTATATGCCATATATATTATCTTCAGTCTAAACATGAACAAATCTGTTGCGTTGCGAATTTTTTGGGATTACAAGGATGAGTAAACATATTCGCATAACAAAACACGACGAACATGGATGTCATTTCTTAGCGTTTAGAATTCTTTATATTTTATCGAATCCCACGTATTTTTCATAATTTTTGTTCGTGTCAAACAGCGATTTAAACGTGTTTCTAAAAAGTCGCTTTATATTATACCGTGCATATTACGTTTCAATTTGATCGATGAATTTAATGTGATATAAGGGTGCCACTGTATCGCCTATCACGTTGAATCGCGAAAAATTTTTGGCCAACCCAAAACTTTTGATCGCGTTTAATTTGATTCGCCATCAATTTATCCTATTCGATCATTATATCGTCGTTATAGATCTGTCACCGAAACATTGTACATTGCGCGTCGGAGTCCGAAATTATTTTCGTATTTCCGACCGCGTAAAGTTACACCGATACGAAGATAAGTAACGTACGAAGCCTGTCGCTCCAAGTCCGTGAAACCCGTCAACATTGTGTGGCGCCATTAAATTAATTATCATCGCGGGTTCGTCAGATGCGTCTCCGGACGGCTGCTTTCGAAGTCGGAAATCGAGTACGAGTGTTTTGGCCGCGGTACACGCCGTACCATTTTAAAACCGCGGAACGCGCGCGCGTCGTTAATATTTATTAAAATGTTTTATTACGCGCGAATTCCAAAAGCGATATTTTATGCGCATTTCCGCGCTAACATTATTCCACCAGACGCGCGCGCTTATAAACTTTATACGTAACTTTCCGTCGCCACATGTAAATGACGTAGGCTAGTGTATGTACAACGACTGTCACATTGACGGTATTCGTCGTAAGTGTGCGCTCGGGATAAGGCAGCTGTATACCAAATAGTGTAACGACATGCGCGCGCATCATAATATTGTTATAACAGTCAACATAGTTATTGTAGATATTAAGTTCCTCGCTGTAAAATTATTACGCACAAATATTTTACAGTTTCCTATTAATTAAAATCGAACCGACGTTCGATCTTCTTGATCTTTTCACATTACCGGAGGATAACGAATTATAGAAACGTAGACAAATCGTATTTACGACACAAAAATTAACTTTTTTTTTTTTTATTTTACATTTTTATAATATACAATCTGTTCCTGCGGAACAATAAGCATATGTGATAATTGAATATTTAACATGATCGCTTGATGG
>JAIPRN010002361.1:0-31639 GCA_025469175.1 Geopemphigus sp. TES_GeoC_2020
GTAAAACTTTATTTGAATTTTTAAATAAACGATGGCGACTCACTGGTCCGAAGTACTGCCTTCAGGCTTTCCGGGCCAGTGAGGGTATTGCCGATAACGCGTTAAAAAAAAAAAAGTAACGTGTTGTCCAAGCTTAGGTTATTTCGCTTGTATGGTTATAGGGTGGTCGTTGGTAACGGCGGTAGGTTGGTTGTGTTTGATCGTCCGAAAAGAACAGCCACGGTTTTAGTCGGGCTAGTTTCGATGACGAGCCGGTGTTGTAATCGTATTGGCAGCTCGTCTTGGGTTTTCGTTGGAAATGAAGAACGTCGTGTCATCAGCGAATAGCGATGGACGTGGCGCGTACGCGTTTAATACACGTGCGCGTATTACGTAGGGAAACGGGACGAGTGTTTTCATTGTAAAGACGAGAAACTAAGGGTTTCTCGTCTAAGACGGTCCGCGCAAATTGAGTCGTTCCCGTTAATTACGTACGTAGTTTTAATATTTCCGTACCGTATCCGCGATTCGAGTTGAACGTTTATCGTTTCGAAACCGACGTGGTTGGATCGTTGAATATGGACACGGACCGCGGCGAACACGCCCGTCGTATATTATTCGATAAAAATTACGAATATCGGCCCGCGACGAAGCGAGAACAAACGGGCCGGTTAAGGTTTTTTTCGTTTTTGATCGTTCGTCGTTCCGCTTCGTCGGCGGCGCGCTAGTTTCGAAACTTTCCCTACTTTTTTCGTCGGTTTTATCGGCCCGATAGATCTGGTAGTGGTGGTAGTCATCGTCGTCACAATAGAAAACTTCGGTTCTACCCGACGGTAATTAATCGTCGACGACCGGGTGAAGTTCGCGAAACGGACACGAAACGGAATCGGAACGCGTAATTACGACGACGTCATATTTAACGAAAGTACGCGTTACGGGGTTGGGGTGGGGCGGTTCGAATCGAAATAATTCGCGTACTTATCGTGACGGGCGCTCGCTCGCGGACGATTAAAAACTAAATTAACCGAACAAATATCGTTGAACGATCGTCGTCGCGTTTTTTCCTCGGCGCCAAATCGATTACGTGACGACCGGTTAAAATTTCTTCATTCGTATATATTTATTTATATATATATATTTATATCGATAACTGGCGACAATCGTCCTGAACGTACGCCGTATTCGCCATTGCCCATTGTCGGTGCGCCGTCGAACGCTTTACGACGTCCGCGGACTTTAGGGAAACGTTTTTCTTTCCCCGGGCTTTTGAAAACGCTCTCGGCCGAGCGTGTCCGTTACGAACGTTAAACGACTCGCGTTTCGAAAACCGACGGTTACACGACGTAATCGGCCCCACGTGTGTACGAACGAATCGTTCGCCCGATGGGGGGAACAACTCGGGCGTCTCAAAAACAGTCAAAAATTCATCAAAAGCCCTCCCCCCCAAAAAATAAAACTGTATGTAAACGCGAGGCCCGCAGGGTCTATTGGACGTTTGAATACGCCCGAGTAGGGGGCGTGAAACGTTCCCGCGCGGTATAATTATTATTCGGACGTTCGAGTTGACGACGCGACGACCGTTCCCTACCCGAAAACCTTACTCGGTTCGCGCACGCGATCGTCGAAATCGGAAAACGATTCGGGCGGAACGTTCGATAGGCTTTTCGTCGTTCGACAACTTTCGCGGCGTTAGGCGATCGCCGGCCGTAGTAAACGGTCGCCCGTACACGTTCAAATCCGCAATAGAGCCGAATGAATTCGTGCGCCCGGACGGACCGGCACGTGCCACACTTACGGGAAGAATATCGCGTTTTCCGACGATACGGCGACCGTTACCGCGGTCAATTAAAATTGTGGCCGAACGTTCGGTAACCCGACGCGGATCGCGGTTCTCGTACGTTTAGTCAAAACTATTCCGACGCGACGCCCGAACGTTACGTATAGGACAATTCATACCGGTGGGGCGGGACACGCACGTACGTACAATAAAACGTTCCGCGAACGTTTCCGTTGGCACACGTACGCGTGTCCCGGGCGAGTTTTCGGCGCGACGTATACGTTAATTAATATCGGGGGAACGTTCGTAACGGCAAACGGGTGCGTTTCGGTTTCGGGCGCGTAGAAAGAAATAGTGCCCGGGCGCCGATTTCGAGATGATCCGAGGCGTTCGTCTGAGCGCGCGCATAATTCGGCGAGAATTTCGCACGATTATTCTCGGGACGAGCGACGCCGTCGGACGTTTCGAAGGGCCACCCCTATTGGCGGCGGGGCCAACGCGCGTTCGGTTTTCAGGAACGTCTCAGCGGCCAGAGTGGTACGAGAACAACGAACGTACACCAATAATAACGTGCCCGGGATAACGGCCGAAGAGAACGTGTCGCGCGAGTCTCGCGCCACCGAACGGCCGAAATGTTTAAGTGTACAATATATAATGGCGAAGACACGCGCGCGCACACACACACACACACGTACGCGTGTACAAGTGGAGAGTCGTTGGTAAATCGATAGCGGCCATACGCATAATATAATTCTATGGCCGTCGCCCTTCTCGGCCCGTAACACACACACGCGCGCGCGCGCGCGCTCGTAGGTAACGCGTTCGTATAATGTATATTTTCCCCTCCGGCGTAATCGCCTCCTCCGCGCGCTAATATTCGGACGGCGGTCGGTCGCCGAACCCCCCTCCCCCCACGCCGCCGCCGCCACAACCGCCACCGTGGTTCACTCCCGTCACCGTTGACACGGAGACGCTCTCGTTTATCTAAAACGTAGTTTCGCGTCCGTTTTGTCGGTATTTACGACGTACGAATATGTACGCGGGCGTTTTCCACCGGCCGTGCGTCGTCGTCGGAGGAACGTCGACCGCGGTAAAAAGGCGACGAAAACGGACGAAACGAAGGTGGTTAAAGTACGCGAAACAATAACGCCGTGGCCCGGCGTTTTCGGGTACCCGCGCGCCGTTACCACCGTAATACTTTCGAACTTTCGGTCCGCTTAACCGTACCCGAGTCCCCGCTTCGTCTGTGCTTCCAGACGTACCTACCCACTACTTGGTAGTTATTCAAAGGCAACGGCGGCCGAAATTATTATTTTCCCCGTACGTTCCTGTCTGGAACGTAATAATAATTTTATAGGCGTCTCGCGACCGTGTGCGTTTCGTATTTAACGCGCCATCCTTTCCCGCGAAATCCGCGAAACCGATCGACTTCCGGCCCGTACAATAAGTACCGACGCGCGCAAATACTTCGCGGATAAATCGCCCGAATCGGACGTCCGGTTTAGTTGGTCGTTTCCATAGCGTTTCGTTGTACGAAACGTAATTCGCGCGTTGTGTAAACGCGTACGGTTTTTAGGGAATTCTTCTCGTGGTGAGGGACAAACAGTTGGTGGTAAAACAATCGATCAACGCGTGCCCCGTCAATATGTCCGATCGTTCGACCAATTGTCGAGATCGCTGTTGACCGGACCGCGCCAATCTAGAAATCCGAAACAAAACTAGGAAAATTGGCGTACAAATCGTTCGCCGACACAGTTGCGCCGTGCGCGTAGAATCGTTATTCTGTTCTTCACCCTTTCGACGGCCAACTGATGGTAGGGGAAACGACTTGAGGTCCTTGGTACTGCGCGGAACGACTAGTTGACGCGTTATTGGCCGGTGCGAGGGGAGAGGGGGGGAGTAGTTAAGAATAACGTACAGAAATACGCGTACGGGCCACCGTAATTCGGACCGGCCCGACGTTTGTTCGTTAAATACGCCGCCGAAACGCGACGAAAACGACCAGAAAAGCTTTAGCGATCGGACCGAGCCAAGTGGAACCGGTGCGAAGGTCGTCCAATTGTTGGTCGGTTAGACGTCCCGGGTTATTATTACGACCGTAAAACGTTTTTTAATTCCGCCGATTTAACTTATTTTGGGCTGATTTTTCGGAAAACCGTTCCGGGCTATATATATATATATCCGTGAATCGTGAATATTATTGTCGCCTATACTCCGGGGCGCGGAAATTCCCCGAGTTCTGTGTAAACGGTGCCGGCGTTTAATAACGGCCGCGGTAATGTTTTAATCTTTCCAGATTACCGCGGAAAAGCGAAAGTTTCCACGCGAACATCAACTGTTTTCAATTAGTCGGTGAGAAGGAGGGGGCGGTGGTGGTGGTGGGAGAGCAACGGTTAATTTACGGGTATGTATCGGGCCGGCGCCGGTGAGTGGGGCGGTACAGGGGTGACGGGCGGAGCATAACGGTACCGCAAAAATGTATCGGGCGACTTACGAAGTTTCGACCGGCGGGTAGGGTAGGAGCCGGGGGGAAAAAAGAGGGGTTCGCGTTATTATTATACGCGCCCGTAGCGCCGCGGTCGTCCTGTTCGCGCGTAGTATTTATTATAGTATTACGCGCCGTAAAGGCCGGCAGTTATCCGTCTGATCGGGGCGATTTTTAACCTTTCGCGGAATTGTTTCAATAACGTAAATGTAAAACGGTCGCGGACCGTCCGAACGGCGTACGTAACGTACGCGACGCGTGGAACAACGACGACGACGGCACGGGCGAAAGGTCACCCGGCGTTTGGTTTTTTCGCCGTTTATATCGCCACTTTTCGCGCGGTCCGCCGTACAACGCGATTATTGCCGTCAATTATCGGCCCCGGCCGTACTCGTATAAATATTAAACACGAATAAATTACGTTACGAATTCACGGTCCCTCCCCCCCCCGCAAACGTCAATGCCGCCACCGCGCGGGCGATTAAGTTTCGTAAGTCTAGAGCCGTCGTCGTACTACACGTTTGTCGTTTATTCCTATCCCGGCGTAGCGAACGTTAACGTCGTTTTCGCGCCGACGAAATTAAATTTCGTAAAAAAAAAACCGGAACGTTTTCGTTTCGAATACGCCACCGTCGTGCGTTGAAACGAACGTTTAATCGTTTTCCGTTTATCCGGACGCCGATAACGAAAGATATCGTTCGTTCGCGTGTACGTGCGCGTATGTAATAACGACGTAGCCAATACCGCCCGTAAAGCGCCTACGGACGACGTTTGGCGCGTCCGGTAAGTTCGCGAAGGGATTAAAAGTTCGTCGGTACGCGGCGCGGACAGTGTGCCGCGACGGTAGACGACGGGACGTAAAATCGCGTACGAAATTGTCGGGGCGTTGCCGGAGAGCGAAAAAATAATCGGTAAAACGTTCGTACTATTTGTATTACTGGAAAAGCCGAAAAACAAAAACGCCGAACAATACTATAGCGATTGTAAGCGTACGGACGTACACCGTAGTCGTGTATCGCACGAGACGTTAGTAAAATGAAACCCCGATACGCGTACCTCGGCGAAAGAAAAAACGGCCCGGGCGAATGAACGGGAACAAAAAGGGAAGAGATTTTCGACGAAATGTAACTAAGACACACTTATACGTACGAGAAAACGACTACGAGTCGTTATATATACGGGGCGGTCTATTGTGCACGTATATATATATATATTTATATATAATGGTGGGTACACACGCGTACACGGTCTATTCCGAACAATACGCGGGCAGAAGTCAACGTTTTTACGTTTTTCACGAATATAGTCGCGTATTTTTTTCCGTCGTACGGACGTCGTTAATAATTGTTCGCGTTCGATAATATATATATATATATATATAATCGGAACGTACCAGCGTAAACCGTCCGTCCGTTTATAGTTTAGTAGCTCACCATACGGGCGCGTCTGTATATACGAAAGTTGTACGACACGTATCCGTGTTCGAAATAGAAACACGTTTAAATACAATCGTTTTCCTATATATAATCTGTACACTTACTATCCAACGATATTCCAATCGTTTTCGACGATCGTCCGAAAAAATGTATCCCGTTAAACCCATTAGAATGGGCCTCGGTTTCGGCGATGGCCTTCTCGTTTGACGCGAACCGCTTTCCGCCTAGCCATTTTTCCGTAGTGTTTGAAAACAAATATAAATCGCCGATTACCCGGCGAATAACACGGCCGACGTGGTAGCGACTCGTAGCCGGATTCCGACCACATTTTGACGTGACGATTGCGGACGACCGAGCTCGTTTTCCATATTAACGAAAAGGGCGAATGTTTAAACCTTTCAAAGTTTTCGTAAAAGAAAAATGTACGCGACGATCGTGTCAAACGACAATATTGACATTTTCTATCAACGATACCAACTGTTGTTCAAATCGGCTACTTATCATACAGCTCTCGTGCATATATATATATATATGTAAAAACTATTTGGACGAAACCGATAATAAAACGATTCGCGGATGTTTTTTAGCGGAAAATACGTAACGTAATTGTCGCGAGCGCGGTAAATACGAATCCCCGGACGTTTCGTTTAAATCGCCGTTCGATAAACTCGTGCGGACCAATTCGAAACGTTTACGCAATAATCTACATATATATACGTAATACGCGCCTTATTCGTATATTACGCGCTACGCGAATCGACGGAACGTCGAACGTTCCGTGTGACACGGGGCGGTGGTCGATCCACTCGGGGACGAAATTTCATTTGATCGAAAAGAAAAAACGTCTTCCGGCCGCGGGATTCGTTGTTGTTTTCCGTACGACGCGATGACGTTTTGATTCGTAACGAAATACATAAAAATCGTCGGAGGCCGGACGTCCCGCGGAGATTCGCATTCGATATTTATGTAGCGCCGCACGGGCGAGTGATACGTACGTTTCGTTTCGCGACCGCTGGAAATTAGTAAATCTTCGTGGGTTAGCCCGGGGACGTATATACGAAGGGAGACGGGGCGAAATCGGGTTTTGTTTTGTCCAATGGCTAATACCGGCGGGACATAAATCGAACGAACAACAATCGTCGTTACGGACGTTTCGAAATATTCCGAGTTTTCGTGTCGCGTATTTGTCTACAGTTCGAAGCCGTCGAACGGGTATTACGGATTTTATTCGGAATTCTGTAAAAATAGCCAGGATTTGAACATTTCCGTACGAAATAAGTCGTTCGTATAAATTTCCTCGGTTTTTGTATATGGCGGTGGTCAAGGAGCTCTTACGTCAGTTTCGGTAAAACGAATTAAATTTCACATTATTTACATTACGACGACCGCGCAGCCGTAAATAGCGCGCGGCGCGCCACGTTCTCGAATATTAGCGAACGTAATATGGAAATAATAACGGCGAAAAGTGTCGAACGCGATTGCGAAATATTCGACTACGCGAATGGGCCAAAACCACGCCCGTTGTATTAACACACGGCGCACACAGAAAGAAAACCGAATCGGCTTAAAAGAACGCGCGACCTAATGCGCCCATGGTCGTTACACATTCCGTACGGCATGTACGACGCGAAGTTTACACGTATAAATCGTATATCGATTAATCGTTCGAGGAATTCCGGCGATTCGATTTTTCGGAATGTCTTTCCGACGGTTTTTGTTTTGTCGCCCGATCTTACGGCGTTACGGATCGAAGTCGGTTTCGTACCCAACGCCCGGTCGCCTTGTTCCGGACCTGTTATACGTCCGAGAACGTTTAAACGGTCGCCGCGTATTTCTATTACGTTCGCCGAAACGTTGCGCGCACGTGACGGCGTTCTCTACCTGTCGACACGATCGTCAAAAGCGATTCTCCTAACCTGCCCCCACCCCTCTCCACGGGCCGCTCACCCTTCGCCACCCGGGGCGTTTCTACGTTTTTATTAATAATTGCCCGTCCATTATTCGCCGTAAACGCGTCGTTATTATTATCGTTGTTGTCGTCGTTGTCGACGACGGTAATTTTTGTAGGAAACCTTACGCGCATAGTTTCGTTTCCTCGAAACGTCAAAGGAAACGGAATACACAAAAGGCGCACGCCCGCACTAACAACCAAACGCTAAGTCGTTCGCTCGGACCGGGCCAGATTTCCTACAAATTCCTATTATATATATATATATATACCGCGGCGGGTCGCGGAGGACCACCAGCTGTTAATTATATTATGCGATATACACGTCCCGGAAGTCGACGCGTTCGGTGCCATTTTTCATAGGCCAACCGACACCGGGCCCGTATATATCGAACAAATTCGGACGTTTTTGTGCACGTTGCCGGACCGCACGTCTTTGTAACGCGTATTCGAGAGATCGTCGTCGTTTTTCGAGCAATTTTCGGCGCGTATCGCGTCGAATTATTATTATTATTATTATACGCCCGAGGAGGTTTCGGAGTTTCGGTAAAAATTAATTACGCGAGGGAAACGCGTAATCCGACTAAACGGCGCGACGTGCGACGTTTCGTATAAATTTTTAAAAAAAAAAAAAAACGAATCGCGCCACGGAATCGTTCGGGTCTAACGACGATTCGCTTTTCCTTACATTTCCCGAACGTTTTGCGCCGTTCGCGCACGGTCGTCGGAATCCGACGTTGCCCGTTGCGGAATAAACGCGTTTTATTCATTACCCGACGACGACGGCCGTACAATATTTTAATTATTGTAACCGCCGCGATTTATTATCACAACGCGTTTATAATCGTAATTATGACTACGTTCGGTTCGGCGCGTCATTATCGTCGTATTTGTTAAAATTATACCCGCGCGTATTGTTTCTTTCCAAATAATCGCGAATAGATTTAATTAAAACGCGCGCGCGCGCGATTAAAATAATAACGCGCGTATCGGCGAAAAATTACCCTACCGACCGTTATCGCCAATCGATTATTTCGCGTCTTTTGTTTGGAATCGCAACGGTATTCGTTGGCCGCGAATTTCCGATAAATAATCGTTATTGGACCAGCGCGGGGAGAAGTCGGAAATTTACGGGAGAAAAGCCGCGTCGTGACGTTTCACGAAAATTCGGGTACGCTGTAAGTGTGCCTCTCCCCCTCTAGTCGTCGAACTGTCGGAATTTTTTCGGCGTTTCGGTAAGTCGCGCTCATCCGCCGAAAAGAAGAAACGAAGTTTTAAAAACGATACGAGCCTCCCGCGTTTTATTTCGAAAAACAGACCGTTCGTTTATCCGAGACGATCGGTAAAAAAAATAATAATAATAATATAAAACGGCGGCGGTCGGTCTACGCGAACGTAAGTAATACGAGCGTTTCTTTTTATTCGAAACGGTAACGTAGCGTTTCTGTTCGGCAACACGAGTATCGTACACGGAACGTTCGCGTACATTTTTGTAATTGCGCACAATCGTTTCGCGGACTGCACACGTTTGGGCCGACCCGTAAAATAAATTGGCGTATAGGGTCGAAAATGTTAAACGAATTTCCGCCGGACCGGTCGATAATCCCCATCGATAGATAACGAACGTGGAATTTTTCGTTCAGAATGTAAGCACACCGCGGCCGGGACGGGGAAGGGTTAGGTCGTGAACGTTCGCGTCGCTTAAAAATGCATTTCCGAAACGTACATTTTAATAACGCGCGTACGTTCCGAACAAACCACGCGGCAAAACCCTTAATCGGCCCCTGGAAATACGAACGTCGGCCGCCGAAATATTATACGCGCGCGTGCTGTAATTGACGGTTACGATTCGTCCGAGCGGACGGCATTCCGTTTCGGATTTCGCGACGTACGGCGGCATAGCGTAATACTTACGTGGCGCTTCGAAACGCGTCCGGTGTGTGTGTTCTCCGACAATTATACGGCGGAAAGTAATTCCAGCGCCCCGTTCGCGATGAGGGACACGGTGACGGTAATTATTGTCGAAAAAAATATACGAAACGCTTTTCCCGCCGTCGCAAAGGTGACGCCGAGGGTCCTCTTTGACCCCCAGACCGCCGCCGTTGATCACGTGCTCCGTTTCAACTGGAATTCCTTACTTACCTCGCGTCCCTTCGATCGCGCGCGGGACTTGACCTCCGTCATCCAACCGTGTACAATTGTCTAGTGTTCCCCCGCCTACGCGTCTGTCTGGGTGTCACGATCTTCTCTCCCTACTGCGTAGTTCACACACACACACACACACACACTTTTTCTCACTCACGCCCGTATACGTTACAGGATATAAAATCGAGCGACTTTTCCGACCATTACTCTCTCACACACTTTCACTCTCTCTCTCTCTCTCTTGCCTCTTTCCACTCCGTCCACCTACGGACTTCTCGGCGATAACAATATTCCCCGGCGGCTACGTCGATAATCTCTTTCGTCTCTTCGAGACCGAGTTTTATATTCGATTCGCTCGTTTATTTTACGCGACCGCCGGTCCGCGCGAAGCCGTAAAATGTGTTCGTTCGGCGAACGAAAAACGCGCGTCGTCCGAACGTTTCACACGACGGAGCCGAGTTCGATTATTTTACTCGGCTGGTAGAGCGAACAAACTCGCGCTCGCGTCGGTAAACACTCCCGGTCACGGTAACGCGCCGGTTCGACGGGTGCCGGGACACGAGGTCGCGTCGTCGTCTGGCGCAATTTGATTTGTCCGTCGCACACCGGAACGGTGTTATGTATCGGCGACGTCGAGGCCACGCCGCAAATTGTCGCCGACCGACGAGGGAAACAAGCGACCGGACGCCGGTACACGAATTGTTTAACGTCTATTATACGAAAGGAATCTGGCGAGTAGTTCGCGACACGACCGGAAATGTTTTTAGGCTCGGCGGACCTTTTAAAAAACCGTCGCGAACGCCGGTAGATTAGAAGAAACGTATTGAGATGGGGCGCGGATTCGGTTTAACCGAATAACGTAATAAGTTACGACCAAAGCGCCGGGCGGAACGGATGTGTGTTTGGCGTGAATAGGGGAGGCTACGGGACTTAGTCCGTTCGTTCGAACATTTTTTTGTTTTTGAACGCGTGTACGAATCCACGGTCCCGTATGTCCGCGTTAAACGTACGTGGGTCGTCAAAAGTTTTAAACGCCTCCCGCCGGTCCATTGGTTGGTGGGGGGGGGGCTGAGGTGACGTGTACATTCGGGCCGTCGAACAACACTAATCCGCGGCGTTCGAAACTTTCGGAAAATTCGTAAAAACTGTACGCGACGAATTGTCGTCGCGAACCGGCCTAGAGTCGCGTTACTAACCCAAAAAACATTTATCATACCGCGATCGGCGGTTCGCACGTGCGTAACAATACCGCGTCCGAAACCATATTCACAAAAACGTACCCGAGAAATACCTGGAATACGAAATTATATTATTATTTTTTTTCCGTCGATATTACAAAAAGCGTACGACAATGGTTAGTCTCTCATTCTGTCTGTATACTATTTCCTATAAACATTTCTTAAGAGTCCGTTCAAACAACAAAACGGGGAAAAAAAAAACCAAAAAAAAAATACCCCGGGCGCGTCTTCGACGTATATGGTACCACATATATTATGTTCTGATCATTATATTCGTCGGACGGGCGCGGTAAAATAGGTGAAACACGCAGCGGGCGTACGACCGAATCGATTTCGAAAACGAATCGTTTCGAACCGATGTCGGAAGTGGCGTATTAAAACGAACGAACGGTAAAATTTTCGTACACGATCTGCGTATTCGGGAATTGCCGAAGCGCCCGAAATTATTCGTGTACATACGTACGTACATCGCGATACACCGTGTATACGTAACCGCGTATTGTCGGCATTTATAATTAACCGCGGCGATAACGACGATTTCTGTACGTAGGAATACTAACGACGTACCGAAGTCTACATTTTACGTTTCGACGTATTTTCCCGTACCCGAAATTATTTATGAACCCGCCCCGCGCGCTTCCGGTCGATCCCGTCCGGACATATACATTCACACACGCTTGGGTCCGTTTCAGATAGACGTCTGGTCGGGACCCCGTGGATGTCCCCCGAACGAATTGAAAATGGGCGCGAACTTTCGATTTTTTCGGCGTAGGGAGAACGTTTTTACCGGCTTCCCGCGGACGATTTTTTAATTTCAACATCCAATACGTATCGATCGCGTCTGTATCGTCCGGGCTAATGTATACGTACCGAGTACCTTTATCGAAAAAACCGATCACGTAACACTTGGGACGTAACGTTCGATACAAAAATTACGGAATTCGAAGTTTCATTAACGGAATTTGTTCGAAATTACGTTCTCGTTACCGGATAAGTTCGAATTCGAACGTGGCGATAATTTTTTCGTTTCGATTACAAATATCGACTTTCCGAAGAGGAAAACAAAAGGAGTTCGTGATCGAAACGAGGCCGGATGATTGTCGAGAGGGATATGACAACTCGCGTCATTGGTGAACACGTCTTTCTGATTGATAGACGTATTATTAACGATCCGTTTGACGGGAGGCGGGGGATTCCACGTTAATTTACCGTGCCGGATTGTTTCGGATTTTGCGTTTGGTTTCCAATCCGCGTCGCGGTTTCGATTCCGACGCTTGTACGTCTCAAGTACAAATCGTATTCGACAGTCGGTTCGATCCCCGAGATCGAGAAATATAAACCTTTTCACGTCCGTACACCGTTGGCGACACGAGAACGTCCCGCGGAATCGTTTACTTTTCGTACGCGAAAAATGTATTTCGTTCGAGCGAGAATTCGTCCCGCGCGCGCCGTCCGTTGGCTTGTTTCGAACCGACGGCGTTACGTTTTTCGCGCGCGTAAAAAAACGAGTTTCGACAACACGCGCGGTACGTGTTCGTATTTCGGCGACCGCGCAAACTTGCCGAAATTTCCCGTAATTATCGGGGCCGGCGATAAAACGCCGGACGGCGCGTTACACCACCGGCCGTAACGCGATTTCGGTTTCCATCGTTACTCTCGCTGTTCAACGATAACTTTGGCGCGTCGTGCTCGACGAGCGCTGCACGTCTAACGACGTTTTCGATTAATATAATCGCCCCGAAGCGAAACTTTTGTACGGTCAGTACGCGTGGTGCGCGCGCGTTCTATAATTCCCCGGAGTTCGTAAAATGGAAAAAACGGGCGGCGGCCAACGTACGGCGCGAAATACGGCCGCCATTCATACCGCGACGCGTTTGTCCGGCGCGTGTTGCGTGAGGCATCCCCGAAACGATAATCGACGGTCGCCGTCGGTTACTGCGCCGTTTCGACATCCGCGTGCGCGTCCCTCGAGCCTCGAAACGTTCGCGTACGCGGGATTTAGGAATTTTTTTCGAGGGGGGGGGCCGAAATATAGAGTAAAAATAGTCGTCGAGTTATCGCCGAATTTCCGACTTAGTAACGGAACGAAAAAAATTCGAAATTCCGGACGGATGATCGCGCGTAAATACGTCCCTGTGTACGGCGATGGTTCGAAGTCGGCGGAATCTGTTCCCGAGCGCGATTTCGGGTTTTCGAATTTTCGCGGAAACGTGCACAATTTCCGGTACACGTGCCCCATCCCCTCCACCCGACCACCAATTGTTCACCGTCTTCGGCCGTTTATCCGCCATTCGCGCTACGTTCGTGTACCGGCGCCGCGTACGTTTCCGGGTGTGTGTTCGCGGCCCGTTCGCGCACGTACCCGAGAGTACCTAACCGCGTACGAAGTTCCGCGCGAACGTAAAGGGCCGTACCGAGCGCGAGTACGCCGAAGTTCCGCATAAGGGGGGGGGCGGTCGCGCAAAAAACGTCCCCCTGCGGAATAATCACGCGCAATGGCAGAGCGGTTCGTCGTTTGGCGGCGATCGAACGGCGCGTTGAAATCGTACCCGGGACACCGGAACGTGCTCGAAATCCGTAGTATCGCGTCCGACGGACGGCGCAAAAACGCCTTTGAACGTTCCGGTCGAATGTACGAACACGTTCTCTGGGCGCGTTACAACGAAATTCGTCGTTCGTACGGGACGCGTTACGCGCGAGTACGTGGCCCCGTTAATTATTCGAAGGCAATTAAACGGCGTCGGGACGCGAAAATGGAAACCGCGCCGCGACGGTTGGTGGCGGAGCGTTTGCCGTAGGAACGGCGAGGGTGAGCGCGTAAATTACGCGGACTTCGCGGCGATTTTTTCGCGAAAACCGTTCGGGGAGCGCGCAAATATAATATATACATAGAAAACCGTGTTTGTTTGCGATTCCGGTAGACTCGCGCACGCGGCGAAATTTGTTCCGTGACCTATTATTGTATCGTGCTCGTACACGCGCCGCGCAATAAGTACGATACTCGTACGTATTTGTATACGACCTTGGCGAAAGTTTTCCGATTTTTTCCCGCCCCCTTTCCTCGGTTCCTTTTCCGCCCAAACTGCGCAGCGGTTTGGTTTTGTTTACCAAAAGTATTTCCGGCGGTTCGATCCCTACGTATATATATATATGTGTATACGGAGCGCTCGTGTTCGAGCGTATCGCGTCGTTTAAATACCGATTTGAAAACGGTAACGTTTTTCGGTCACGGGCGAATTCTTGCCAATTTTTCGTAATACGTCTAGGCGAACCGTTGTCGTCGTCGATTTCGGACACGAACAGTCGTTTAACGCGGTGGAAATTTACGGCGCTATTAACCGTCGACAATTGAACGAAAAAATCTAAATACGTTTCTTAAAAAGGAAAAAAAAACCAACGACGTCCGCTACCGAAATAATGGTCGTTCAAACCCGTACGGGGAACCGGAAATCAAATATCGATCCGTACGATATCTAGGGACAAGCGTCGTCGGCACGGTGTCCGACGATTTCGCTACGCGATTACACGCCCGCGTACGAGCGCCAATTGCCCGCGTAGACGCTTCACTTGGGGCGAAATTATTTCGTCTGGTCCAAACCTACCGTCGCGCGGCAATTAACGCGCCGGGTCGGCGTGTCGGTTCGAAATTTCCACCCGCCGTTTAATATCCCCCTGCCCTCCCGCCGGTGTCGCGTAACACGCGTACAAGGAAGACGCGACGAGGGACAGGGCACCGTGTCCCTTTCCGGCCGCGAGCTCGCGCGCGTTCCGACGAAATATCCGACCGAATACTCTTTCTCCTTCCGCCGGTACCGTACATACCGCCGTATTTGCGCGCCCGTGTACAGCTCGGACGGAACGATTAGTTAATAATTATTATCGCGGCGTAAGATTATGCGGCGGCACCGCCGCCGATCGGTATTGATTTCGCGCGTTATTTATATAACCGTTTATATCGTGTAAACAATCCGACGCGGCCGTTTATTACCGTATAGGTAAAACCGTCGGAGAATCGCGTATTTTCGGGCGACCGGTTGTCGGGCACACGCGCGAGTCGCGTCCCGGAAATGAAACGCCGAACGAGGCGTGGATAGTTTAGGCTATACATTTTTTCCCGTAATTTTACCTCCCGAATACGTTCGCGAAAATTCGTTTATATATTCGGCGTCCGTCTATCCTCGTTTGTATAGTTCCAAAAAGCCTTCCCCACAATTTCCCGTCGATACGTACGGCAATGGTGTCCCATTCGCGCCTAATTTCCGGACGTTGTTACGCTCGCGTCCGGAACTACGAAAAATGACGACGCCGAATATGCCGAGCGTACGTCTCGTTTTTCGGTCAATGTCAATCGGCGCTAAACGTAACGTTCGCCAATACTTGTCGTTGTCGATGACGACGAAAAACGCGCGAACCGCACGATTTCGAAGCGGTTATTTATCGGGCGCTTTTTTCGCGTAAAACCAAAAATACCGTCGACATTTGCGCCGAGTTCCGTGCCGACATTCTCGCCGTATCGCGTTTACTAAGAAAACCGCCGCGACGCGTTCGAAAACCGAATAAAGCGCCCGTGTCTGCTGCGCGCGCGGTTTATTACCGCGGACAACGTCCGTACGCGCACGCGAAAGCGCTTCCGGCCGCCGCGTATCCGACGGACAGTAACCGAACCACCCGGGCGCCTTAAGACGGAAGCGGTACGAAAAATCGAACGGCCCCGCCGGTTTTTTTCGTATTATTTCATAGCGGCACGTCCGTAAAGGTCACGACGTCGGACATTTTTCGAACGCATTTCCGTCCGTGCGCGATTAACGACGCAACGTTCGCATAGTCATTACGTATATACAAATTTTACGGGTATACACGCGCTCGTCTAAATGTACAAACGGTTCGGTTCGGTGACGAATATCGGACGCGAAAAGTATCGAAATAAACGCGCGCCCTTTTTAGCGCTGGCGAGAGAAAAAAATAAAACGGAAACAATCGACGCGGCGGTCCGATTCAAAGGTACGCTATTTAGATTAATCGTCCGAGGTCCACTCATTACGAAGGTCCTAACGCCGAAGACAAAGGAATTGTTTACGGTACAGCAAAAAAATATCGCCCCCCACACACATACACACACCGTCACCCGCGCGATAGATTCGAACTTATTACACGCGCGTAGGAACACTAACGGGACGTAATTTATTTACATTTATGGCGAAAACGTCAAAGCCATACCGAAACCTCTTCAGGTTTAAAAGCGCCGTGAAAAAACGAAAATAATAATCGACGTTCGTTAAAATTTTAAGGGGATAATTGACTAACTACGATTACCGCGCCGACGGGCGTGCCCGTTTGAATATGCGTTTCGAAACGGGACGAACAACACGGGTTATCCGTTAAATTACGGGCGAATAAAGGGACGTTGTTGTTGACGAAAAAAAAAAACCCGTCGTCGAGTAATTCCGACGGCGATTTCGCGTACGAAAACAGTTCGACGGAGGACGGGATTCGTAAATTCGCGCCATCGATGGCCGCTGACGACGAAAACGCGACTTTGCTGGCAAAAAACGATAATAATTAGGACGGACTCAACGGAACGACGAACCGAAGGCGAAAATTATCGATCACGTCCGTTTCGTGCCGTCGTCGAACGTTTTGGGTCTTTTGACGCAGCGGTTGATTCCCGTTGGCGGCGATAAACTCGCTAAACGGTACCGTCCAAACGAATTCGATTATCGGCACGTTTATATCGTTATTATTTACGTCGTGTCCGTTATCGGTAAATAACGTCGTCTCCTGTATGGCGAAACGACGTAGAGTTTCGATCGAATCGAATAAGCACGCGACGAAAACGAATGTCGTTCCGGCGTCGACGATGCAGTGTTTTGGGCCGATCGTTACGTGTACGGTTCTACCTCACGCGCGTACCGAAAACATTTACGATTGGGTACGTTAAACTGATCGTTCGATGTTCCGCAGTTGTTGTCTTAAGACCGTCGGTTGGCTGACAATGGGAATGTTACGCGCGACGGGGGTAAATGCGGTATAAAACGTTTTGCTCGCGCCTAATTGCGCACACCAAAAGCGAACAACCCGGTTCGCTTTTCGCTCCAATCGTGTCCATCCGGTAAACTCGGTCCGCCGGTTGATCCGGCGGGCAATCGAACGCCAACAAGTTCGCGATCGCAGAAAACAAAAATTATTGAAAACACGTCTACGCGGGTACGTTTCGATCGAAATCGACGTTTACGCCCGGCGGCGAATATTAGTGGCAACACAACTCGTTACGAATCGCGTACGCCCGGGAAACGGGAAACGAAAATACGAACGTCCGGTACAACCGAAGAAATCGTATGCGATTTGAACAACGCGTAACGTTGACACGGAATGTTCGCGACTGATGCGGATGAGCACGCCGACGGAACCGACGACTCGTTTTGCGTTTCGCGGCACTCGCGACGGTTGTTCCGTTGGCGTGCGGATTCGCCGCAAAGTCGCGGCGTTCTCCTTCGGCCGCCCGTTTCGACTTTTCCGGATATTCGAACATCGGCGAATCTTAAAAAATCGAGCGACAGTCGGAAAAAATTATCGCTTACTTCGCGTCGTTCACGTTTGAACAATAATAAGCCGGTTATACAGCCTCAATTTATGTACGGCCTACATCATTCAATTTACCAGGCTTCGTTTAGACTTCATAATCGTATTACCTCGTACGCGTTTAAGTCGTGTTCAAATCATTCCCCCTTGTGTGACCGTCACGAGTGAAAAGGAATTTGAAATCTCTCACATTCAAATTTTTTCTGTCCCCACTTGGAAAACCTCAGGGCCCCGTTGCAATATAGGCCGTAGTTGCCTATCTGGGTTCCTATGGATACGGTAAATATTTCGGCTTCTCCCACTCCGTAAATGGCGTTCCTAATTATTGACGTTTTCTTTTATTTAACACATTCTATTTGTTATTATATTTTGTAATTTTAAGACCATTACTTGTATATTATATCTGTTTGCTTACTATCGCGATTGTATTTGTTTAACGTTTATTCGTTATATAACACGTTTATTAAACACGCGACGGTTGAAGTTTAACGTACACATTTCACAAAAGTTTTTTTAAATAAAAAATAAAGCCGGTAGCTTTGTTACTGTCGTCGTAAAAGTAATCGTACGGTCCGTGTTCGGGCCGAGAATCTTAATCGCCGTCGACTTGATCGGTCACGGTCGGAAGTCGTAGGAAAACGTTAATTAGGTATTTGATTCGGTCGTCCGCGAACCGCCGACACACACGCGGATCGTCGTCGCGAATCGCAAAACCTCTCTCGCGCAATTTTCGTACGTTAGAAATAGTTGTACTTAGAGTGCACGTTTTCGTGGGTTTTTTCCCCGCTGAAATTTTCACTTGACCTATTCAGATAATCGAAGCGTGTTCTTTAGTAAATCGTACCGGCTCGAATAGCCGTGACCTAACAGGCCTAAATAATCTCGGGTGAACGAACGGAGGTCAAGGGTGAAATTGAACGCTACACGTCCTATACGTAAAAGGCCGTATTACGTATTCGACGGTACGGTTTCGTACGGCGCGGCGAAGTCGGCCGTTATTTCGTTTTAATCGTAATCTCCCCTGGAATGAAACCGAAAGCGAATAGAAAACGGTAATTTATAGATACGTCGTCGTATTTATACCGGCGTTTAATTATCAATTGTCGCGGCCAACGAGCGCCTTATTTGCCCACGAAAATGTTCGCGAATAAGTCGTTCGTTTTATTCCTTTTCGAATTTCGCTTTTATTTCGTTATCGTTTAACGTTAATTCGCCCGCCCTAATTACGCGCTGTACGATCACAAATTTACGCGTACTCGTGTGTGTGTATGTGTGCGCGTGTGTGTTGACCGTTCGAGTTCGAAATATGAACGAAATACCGCGAACACAAATTTAATAAACGCTCGGAGGCTATATAGACGTTTAAAAAGTTAAGCGTAAAGAAGGAAATCGACAACGTATATTGAAACGTACTCGTCGAGTTTACTCCGCGCGTACCTTTAGTTTACCGCTTTACCGGCGTACCGTTTTAAAAATGTACGTCCCGACGGTTTAGGCGATTTTCGGAAATAACGGCCGACGGTGTATACACTATATATATATGTATGTATGTGTGTGTATACATTTATCGTATTCGGTCGAATAATAAAATATTCGACGAAATTTGTGACGCGCGCGCGTATATATTTTTTTTCAGTTATCCGCGGTGTACGTTTTTAAACGCCGCGAGTCGTTTTCTTTTTTATTTTTAACTTCGCCGCGTTCGAATAAAATATAACGATTCGGACGCGGACTGGGGTTTTGTTTTTTTTTTTCGTTTCGGTAAAACCGCTCGACGTTTACGCCGTGAATAAGGCGGTAAAATTGTAAACTACGTATTTGACGATTGACGCGATCGGATAAACGGCAGTCGGGAAGATAAGACGTTCAGGTATTTCGTTTTTCGAGTTGGAATAATCGGTATAACTTTTACGGCTTTTAGACTAAAATCGGGACGTGGAAAGACGAATAATTTTTTTCATATACTCAACGGCCAGAGCGAGCCCACGACCAGCTAGAATGTACTCGGCGTAAGAATATATTTGAATGAAATCGGACGGTCGGCGAAAACGACGAAACGTTCCGGGACCGACGTTGGTTTGGACGCGATAATTACGCGCCGCTGTGATCGAGAAACGTAAAAACCGCCGAGCGAAATACGAACGTCGAACGGTTTTTTACGGTCGATAGAGGAGGTTCCGTTAATCAAGAGGACGTCGTATTCGGTGAACGACAGTGCGTCACGCGTGTAACGGACGAGAACGTCGGTGTTTCCGTTATATATTCGTTCGAAGAGATTGCGAAATATGAATCGGTCGGACGTTTTTTTTTTCGGGGCAGGCTCAATACTCGTCGGGACGGGCCACCGAAAACGGAGAAATGAACGCGACGGACGTGAAATTCCGAAAATTTGGACGTTCCGGCGTAAATATTCACCGATCCACGGTATCCGCGAAACAAGTTGCGGTTCACCAAGGTACGACGTCCCCGTATTAAAAGCATTTACACACACACAATTCGACTTGTTCGTTATGAAAAAAAAAATTGGCAATTTAAAAATCGCGACCGTTCGAGAGGGGACGTGGCCGTGTATATTATATACGCCGCACGGAATAAGTGATCGAAAAATATCGATCGAACCGGCCGGAGATGTGACGCGGGATGCGAAGGAGTAAGCGAATTTAGGTGTGTGTGTGTGTGTGTGTGTGTGTGTAGGGGAGGGGAGCGTCCACTCGTACACAAACCCCACGTCGGCCACTAGACGTGTGTTTACATAAAACGTCGCGGGGAAATTACACGAACATAACACGACGCTAATAATAATAATAACAACAACAGCGGCAACAACAACAACAACAACAACAACAGTAGCGGCGATAATTCGTACGGGCGGCGAATACGTTGTATATAATAATTGACGCGGAACGGACAACGGATAGATGAGGGGATGGGGAGGGGCGATGATTTCGGGAAAATATTAGCTTCGGACGCCGGCGCGTAAGTCGAACAAGTCCGAAATGTCGGGAACGTTGCGTACGATTCGTAAAAACCGATCGAACGAAATATCCGTACGTTGATGTTTACGCCGTTTACCGTAAACGGTAGAATTACTCGCGTTTCCGATTTTATATTCAAACGAATAACCGACGGTCGTCGGTGTCTCGTTAGACGAAACGTGCGCGACCGGCGTCGATTACGGCCGTTTCGGCGCGCTAAATTTTCGAAATATTCCCGACGACGAGCCGCGCGACCGGTTTCCAAAAAAACGAAATCGTCCGGTTTCGTTAATCACGTCACCACCGTCCGACGATAACCGGCCAGATTATATTTGTTCGTTTCGTTCCGTCCCGATTTCGGCGATAGTCGCCTTGGCCTTCCTCCGTCCGCGACGCCACGAAACCGTTCGCGTCACGCACGAACATTTCGTTTCGCCGGAGACGATAAACTCCTTATGGCCCGTTTGTTCGCCTAATTTACGATAAATTACGTTTCTCGGTAAAAATGCGAGTACCGATAAAATTATCAATTTGCCGACCGGACTACGGAGACTTACGGCGGTACGAATATTCGCTAGCGCGGGAATTACACCACCGCGGACCGGACCGGAAAAAATTGAGAGGTGCGTCCTCCTACACCGGACGGTCCGAAAAAACGTAGATTGGTACGTAAGACGGACTTTTGGAGTGGCCAATGGCTCTTCTGTACTGCCGGACAGTCGATAAACGGTCGGCGCGATTCGTTCGTGATTACGTTAGAAACACGCGCGTCCCACGGCCGAAACAGCGAAAAATACGATTTTATCGAACTCGGAGGACAAACGAGACGAATTTCGTCGATTGCCGTCACGCGCTCGAGTACTTTCCTCGGCGCTTTTGCCGCGCCGAAATCGTCCACTTATACCACCGCGCCGTCGAATAATAAACAATCGTCCACGTCCGTAACCGACCGGTCGGCCACGCGAATTTTCGACGAATGTTGTTCGATTGCCGCCGGTTTACAGAGAAAAACGTCGGGAATTATTTCATTATAAAACGAACGCCGTGGCCGCGTGTGCGAATAAAAGAAACGAGATATTAAGATAACTGAAAACGTCGGTTTTGTCGGTAAATATGAGACACGCGATAGTACGGACAAATTGATCGTAAATTGTGACATTTTCGGAACCGTAAATAAGGTAGTAACGCAAGCGACGTGACTTAGATTCCTAGACCTTAACGTCGAACACGTTTATGCACACGCGATTAAAGCCGGTAGACATTTGTATTTCGATAACGACGATAACGTCCTTCCACCGTGGTTTCCAGCGTTCCAATTCCGGAGCCATTATAGCGCGACCCGTCGTCGTTAGGACCGTTGAAAAAGCAAACGTTCGCCCAATATCGTCGGCCTTTAGAATTCAAAAATTGTTCATTTTTAGAATTCAACCGAAGCGTACCGTCGCCGTAATCGATCGTGTCCGAACATGTTTTTTTTTATAAAACGTAAATCACCGTTTCATTCACGCGGCGGTAATCCTCCAATCTCGGTGATATTTTCGTCCGGGGGCTTAAATTATCGACACACAGCGTGGTTTTACGCGTACAATTATAGTACGATCGCTTTACACGCGTCGCGCGTTTCGGACGTTCGCCGTCATCTTCTACCCGACGTCGTTTCCCCTTCGTTTTCGGGAACGACAGATTCAATTGGTCGTCCGTTCGTTCGCGGCATCGTACACGTATGGTCGGATCGATTGCGTTTTGGAAAACGGTCGTCGGGAACGTTAATTGTTCGTGTCGGAGAGCACCCCGGGGCCATTTCCGCCGTACCGTTTTTCCGCGGCGGTAATTACCGGCGGATTTGTAGCGACGAAAACGCGTATAGCCCCGGGGACGTAGTGGACCAGCGCGGATTTCGCGAACGAACGCGGCGATTTGGCGATTAATTGTCGCCGCGGCGCTCGATCGTCGAATAGGACGGAGGGGAGTCGGTTGCACTCGGCGGTCAAACGCGCGCCGTGTTCTACGAAGGCGCGCGACAAAGAATGAAGTTCCTTTCGTACTTATCGACCGACGGCGACGATATCACTCGCCGAACACGATATACGCGAATCGCGGAAACGAGGGTCGATATTTTTATTATTATCCACCCCCGGCGGGGCGGGCTAATATCGTTACCGTTATCCGTGGCGTCGTCGTCGTCGTCGTCGTCGAATATTATAATACGCGTTCTAAAAATAACGCGCTATAATATTATTACGTTCTCCCAATTGAAATCGCGTGTACCTATACACCGGCGGCGTTGTGTGGTCGCCGTCGCGAAGCCACGCGATCGCCGGCCCGGTGGTAGCGGTGACGGGACGGGCACTTGGCGCGTGGCCTATAAAAACAACGTCCCTTTTCCGGGAAGGACGAATAATACGGCGAGGGAAAAAATAATAACGAATTTGAAATAATATATAAGTACTCGGAAAGGAACGACGGCCGCGGACGGGACGGGCGCGATATAATTTCGGTCCGTCGATTCGCGTCGTGAATAATGTAAAACCGTCCGGACGGAAAGCTATCGATTACCGCGCGGATCGTTCGGTTCCCGCGGCGGAGGCGTAGTTTCGCGAAGAATATGTACCGCTCCCGGAATCGTTTCCCCGGTTTCGTGTCCGTCCCGGGCATCGAAGTCTACGCGGCCCGACCGGACACGCTACATGGTAACCGACTATTGTGGTTGGTTTCGCGGTAACCGATTACGAACGTAATAATCGTTCGGCGACGCGTCGCGCGACAAACGTATCGCGGCACGTATCACCGGCACGACCCTGACCGAGAATTCAACGCGCGAACCGAAACAAATCGAAACGTTCCCGCTCACGTCTTTTACGTTTATCGGCGCGGACGTTGGCGTCGGAAACCCTTCGAATTTATTTTGATTATCCGAACGAAAATGTTTTCGCCCGAAAACGCGATTATTAACACGACTCGTACGTACGACACGCGCGGTACGGGCGCGCTCGTACGCGGCCCGCGTGCAATATTAATCGAATCGTCCGACCGTTTTACGCGGCGCGCGCGAAATCTAATTACCGAAACTCGCCGGTAAACGAGGCGAAAAATATTCGAAATCGATCGCTAATTAGGTACGTACGCGGCGCGCCCTACGGAATTACCGGTGCACGTTTGTCGCGCTCACGAGTTCGTCCGTTCGCGGACCGGTTTATTTTTGGACGGTCAACGGAAACGACGAGTTATTCGTCCTACGACACGAAATCTAACGGTTTTTACTCGGCGTTTCGTATACCGGGTTCGTTCTTCACGAATGAAAATATCGCCGAAGCGCCCGTTACGTGCGCTCCCCCCCAATTACGTGTACCAAAGGGATGTTTCGTTTTTACGCTCATTAACGAAACTAGTTGATACGAAACACGCCCTCGCCCTTTCGCGGATACGTATACGAATGTGCGGTAGCAATGGAACGAAGCTGTTACGAATTCGATACACCGGAGGGGAGAGTACTCGTTATCGGTAAAACGAAAAATCGATAAACACGTGCCGTCGACGCAGCGGCGTACTTAGACCTGAATTTCGGGGGAGCGATGGGGAGGGTTAATTTTTAAATATAAATAAATCGGACGACCCTAACGAAACAAGACGCGTTATGAACTTAGATTATTATAAAATAATAGACAATTAATAATAGATTATTCGTTTTTAACGAACACGTTATATTATAACGTGTATCGAAGTTTAAAAATATTGTTTCGTTATTATTGACTAAAAATATACGTCTCGTAAGAAATTCATTTTTTCTAAACATTTTCGATGGGGGGGGGGATTCTACGCCATTGCGTACAGTATCGACGGATGATTATTATCAGTTTTATATCGTCGCCGAATCTTTCCTACCTAATCGACCTTTTTTCTTCTTATTCGAAAGCTCCCTCTTGCACCGCTTCTTGGAACCTACCGCCCGGCGAGAGATCAAAATGCCCCCGTTGACAACGATCGCTCGTAACGAGCGTGACGTATTAGGTATATGGTTTTTAATCGTTCGTAGAAAATCCCCCCCCGCGCCGCCGTATATTAACGGAACGACATTTTGGTCGTGACTAGCCGGGCGAAGGATTTGTGTTTTTTTTTTTTCGAAAACAAAATTTCAATCGACGTAAATATCCCAGAAAAGGGGATCGTTTGTAAACGTTTTTCGTTTTCGTCATAAATACGGTGGCGTTTGTTTCGGATCGAAACGCAAACGTCGCGATCATCACCGAACGATTCAACGTACGATCACCACGGCGTACTCGCCGACCAACGTCCCGCCGAATAAATACCTAATCGTCAAGTTCGTTTTCTCCCCTCCCGAGTCTCGTCTATTCTTCTACGTCGTGTGGAGCGTCCGAAGACTCCGGTCAATCTCCCACCACCACCACTACCATTGGCCCAAAAAACCATGTACAGCGGATACGAGTGTATATACAATTTACGTATTTTTTCCTTCGTCTTCGCCGCCACCATCGTCGCCTCAGCCCTGCCCCCACATCAATATCGTGCCCGTATCTCTTCGCTCGGTGTAATAATTACGGATGTTGTCCGACACGACGGATTATACGGACGTTTATCGACGACGTAACTACGGACAACGCTCAAATCCCACGGTAACAACGGCCCGGCAGGAGGGGTCCGTCCCTCCGTATAATTCACGGGGCCGCGTTACGTCGTTAATATAGCTCTTTAAATTTCGTATCCCCAGGCCGAACAGTACCGAACGTGGAAAAAAACTGTCCCCGCGCGCGCGCATGTGTACGACGTAAACGTATCGTTGTTTCGCGGACAATTAGTGCCGACGGAAGGCGGAGGTTGTGTGTTCTAAAAATAAAAACAAGAACCCGGTGGTAGTATCACACCCCTTACGCGGGTGCAGTTACACGAACACAATCGCTCGTGTCGAATCAAACGGATATAAACTACCCGCGCCCCCGCGATGAACTTCACGTGACCGTCCAACAAGTCGGACAACGGACGATAGTGTAACGATATCCGTAATTAGAAGAACTAATACCACAATCGTATTTCTACGTAATTTGACGTAACAACGTATCGGAAGATGGCACTTTAATAAATGTTAGAACTTCTCGGAACACCGACCATAATTCAATAAAATATCGACAATAATCTCAAAATATCTCAATCCCGCGATAACCACGGAATCAACGCACGTTCTATTTTAAATAAAAAAAGTTTACGATAGTTACGCGGCTATATAAATATATATATATATATATCGCGCTAATGGGCACGAATCAAATGAACACGCGTTCCTTATTGAGCGATTAGAAAAATATCGAAAAACAATAAACCCGGTAGACCGCGGCAATTACAATCAAGAACGCGAGACACAATACGCCGATTTTGACGACATTAAATACGAGCCGGATAATAATAATATGGCCGGACTCGGCTATAGAACACAGAAATTACACCCTAGAGTCAGTTAGTCATTAAACCGTCTGTCTGCCGGTGGCTCTCGGTACAGCGAGTCGGCGCATGGCGTCCGTCTCCCCACGGGGACGGGACAACTCTCGTCTTCGACAGGACGTGAGCAGCCACCAGGTAGCGAAAGTCGGTATTCCGAGGGTTGTTCGCGAGATTTCTGCGTCTCCACTCGTTCTTATTGTCGGCGAATTTACATAAGCCGTCCCCGATTTTTTCTCGGTTAATTTTGCGCGTATTTAAATTTATTAAAATCGACAAGACCGGACGGGTAAGCGATTTGGTAATTAAAATAATTCCCAAATACAATTCTCGAACTCACGATCCCGAAAACAAATCTATGTAATAACTCGTTAAAAGTTAAACACATTCCCCCACTCATACCTACATATAGGTAGTTCAGTATTTTTTCCCCTATTGTTTCTTTTTATTTTCGAGTTATTACAATAGTTACGAACGCGGTCTCGCCAACAGCGTCGTATCTACCTCGTAAAAATCTTAAAACCGACGAGTTTCGGTCCGTCTCGCCGAAGACAATTGCCGAAAGTGAATCGACGAGCGCCGAACGCGAACGTTTCGTTTCCGCCGAGACGGATTATATTATTATTTCGTATGCCGCCATTGTCTCGTATACGAGTTTCGAAAACCGAAAAGTAACGCGTGTTCGGTAGTAATTCGGTCAATTTTCGTTATTCGTCTCGGCGTTTCGTTTCAATTTCAAACGTCGTCCGCTCAGAATTTCCGTGAGTGTACCGTCGCCGAATTTCATCGTCGCCGCCGCACGAGAGCGCTTCTTGTAACGTACGCGTTTTCCCGCGTTTACCGAAATCGGTATAGCCCGCGCCGATGTAATTCGGGTCTAGTTGGCGACGGTAGTGAATTTTATGGATAGCTTGACTTTCGGCCCGAACTTTTGGCGCTATCGCGGACGTTCAATTTGCTCCCTAACCGGCGCGCATACACGTCACTTCTTTCGCGCACGTTTAACGCGTCTAGAATATCCGTCGGCCGGCATGTATACACCGTACAATCAAAATCAGCCTGTAGAATTACGGGATCGAATATTTCATAATAATATTACGGTTCGATCAGCGAGTATAATAATAGTCGCATTTCTTCGGGTGGCTAAAAACGAAATCGTTTTATGATATTCGTCGGTACCGGGCCGTTTTTTAAACGCGAAAACGTTTCCCGACGGCGTGTTCGTTTTTCTTTACGTAACAATAACGACGACGATGTTTATCGTCCGAACGGACACACCGGTGCCGCTCGGGCAAAACGTCTCGTACGAAACACATTTACGGCGAACGACGACGGGCGATGGCGCGTCGAAGAAAATGACTATCGATCGCCGCGTTACACGCGTACTAGTTCGCCGGCCGCGTAGTAGTAAATCGACGAAACGAAAAGGGTTATTCGCGAAATTAATCGTTTTTTTTTTCCCCCCTCGTACGTCGGCTCGTAATAGTATAAACAACACGCGGTTGCGTCGGCGGTCGACAACGACTGTAGAGAACGTCGTAAAAAAGCGGTACACGTTTTACCACTCGGATCTTCCCTAGTGTCCACGTAATTTTCTCGACGATAACTCGAACGGTAGTATTAAGAATCCGGGCGAACGCGATTTGATTACGCGCTCTTACCGACGTTTCCATTTGAAATATTACTAACCGTGTGATCGGCCAATTGAAAATTGTACGTGTATGTAAAAAAAAAAACCGACGTGTAGCGATAAATAAATGGCGAAAAATTGTCGCGATTTCTTCGCGCCGACCGAGCTCGTTGATCCTACGCGAGCATTTCGACGGCGTTCCCGACGAGAACGATTCGTCGACCAAAGTGAAACCCCCCGCCCCCGGGAAGTTTTTCGCGATAGAACCCGTTAAACGTTATCGATAAACCGACTTGGCTACAAACCGCCGCGCGTGTATCCCTCTAATGGGAATTTCGCGGCGTTCGTTTGGCCAACGCGTTTCCGGAGATTTAGAAATCTAAAACGCTTGGTCGATGTTGCTGGGGGAGGGGAGGGGTGACGCGAAAATCGCCAATTAGCGGTGACGGAGCTATAGAACGTATTTCGATCGTTATTAACACTTTCGACGACATATTTAGATCCGTGGATTGGCGCGTGCGTAGACGCGTAATCGATAGCTGACGGATCATCGCGGAAACCGATCGGTAACCGGCGACCGTATTTATCGGTTTATCGATTTCCTATCCGATTCGTCGAACCGCGACGGTTTGGCCAAGGGTGAACAATTCTATCGTACACCCGGAGGACCGGTCGGTGAATCGCCGGAAATATTCGACAACAACGAAACGTCCTAAAACCGGACATTTCGTACCGGGCACGTAATCGGTCGGAAACGGTTTTTCTGATTGGCGTCGAACGTCCTCCCCCGTCCGGTATCGACCGTGTCGCGGATGCACGCGAACGAATGTACGCAATGTCGTACTGGACGCAACCGGAAGGAATCCGGCGGAACGTTCATTCATCCGGGATTTCTCGTCGACCGTTTGCTATACGCCAAGGCGTACGAATCCATCGCGCGAGTGTCCCAATAAAACCGGTCCCCGGCCGTTTTTCCGTTTCCGGGAATATGAACGCGCCGGGAGAGCGGACTTAGTCCGACTTAGTCGATTTTAAATCGGACCACGTCCACCCACCTTGGCTGAGGTGCCTTTCTTGGCTGAAACGTGGTGGCTGTGTGGGACCAGCGTCAGATAGTAGAATCCCCCAAATCCATTTACCCGGTGGAGTCTGAACGACGATCGTCGTCCCGGTCCGTGAATAGGGTACGGACCTTCTACGGTTCGGTGCTGGTGGTCCCTACGACGACCCGCGATGTCACGAACGACGGCGGACCCTGAGTAGTGCCTGGCGCTAAGAGAAGGCACGTCGTGGAATGGCTCAGCCATCAAAACCGGGGAATTATCTGGTGACCGTTGCCGGCGTGATATTTGTTTAGTACTACTCCGCGTAATAGCCGCGCGCGGGGATCTACGACACTGTCGTCGTAGCTACGATATAATTAATATCCAACGAACGTTTGCCGCCGGTCCGAAAGTTTGTCCGGGTGATCTATGGTGCGTTTTTATTCTGAAAATGGTACGCACACGCCGCGATCGACTGACGAACTGCGTCGCGAGGGCGCGGGATGGGAGAAACGACAAATTCGGCGTACTTGAAACAGCGTCGGGCGCGAACGTAATTTTTTGTTGATCCTCATAATAGAGTTGCCGGCCCGTCGGGTACCGGAATCGCCGTTCGTGTACCTAACACGCGCGGTCACGGCACACGACGACGGGAAAACGTTTTGTTCCTCCCGCCATTTTTTCCCCTCGACGGAACATTATTACGCCGGCGTAGTAGACGTCCCGACGACGCCGTGCAAATAACGCGGTGACAATTTCGTTCAACAACGGCGCGCGCGATTAGGTAAACACGGCCGCGTAGAGGACAACACCGCCGAACGGTGCGGCGTTCCGTCGACAATTTCGAAACGGTCCGGTGTAGTTAAACGGCTCGTCCGCCGTACGTATACTATTCGCGTATTACGGTTCGGTTTTTCGTGCATCCCGGCGACACGCGCCCAAAATCCAAACCGTCCGATTCGTCACAACGATCTACCGGATTCTTGTACCGGCCACGGATTGGTTTCCAAAGGCGCCCGCGTATCGGCCGCCTGATTACCCGTTCGAATAACGAAATATAAATACGAACGTCGGCCTCCGTAACAATCACCCCAGCTACGGATGTAGCCTGTCGAAACGACGAACGCTTCCCGCGACACACATTTTTGTCCAGCACGGCCAACGTCCGTGTCGAGTCGGCCGCCGTTCGTTCTCTCGGCGAATTTTCGATGGCGCGTACGCGCGATTACCTCCGCCTTGTTCGTAGACGATACCGTAATTACGGCACTTTGTCCACGGAGCGCGCGTTATTAAAAATTCGAAAATCGATATCGGCCGACGATTTTTTTGATATAATAACGTCGTCGGGTGCGTCTAATAGTATCGTTTTACGGCCGTCAAAGGGCGACGCCGTCGGACACGATTATAATAATTCGGGCACGCGTACGTTTTCCAAACATAAACGACGACCGACCGGAGAGACAATACCGAAAAAGCGTATAAAACGGCCCGTGTTCGGGCGGAAAAGCGGGCGCGCGAATTGCCCTCTGCGTGTCCGGAAACGTATTGCCCTTTATTTTTTATGTGTCGTCGTCGTCGTTGGTGTCCGTTCGTCGTCGTCGCGTAAATCGACGAGTTTTCTTATTACGGTTTTTCGAAAAAAACCAAAACGATTCCGTCGATCAACAACTACCGGAGCTTCTTCCACAGCGAACGATCGCCACGGGTAAGACGGGGGAATTATTATTTATCGTATTTTCGTTCCCGTTTTACGGAACGTACCCCACTCCTCCGGGTCTTCCACAGGAAAAAATAAAAAGGAAATAGCCTCCGCCCCTTTGGTTCGTTCGCGATACGTATTCATTCGTATAAACCCGACGCCGTCGTCGTTACGTCGTACCGGCGAGTCGTACGAGATTATTATTCGACCTTCGACCCCGGCGTTATTACCGTTCCGTCGCCCGAAAAGAGGAATATTTATAGAATTCGTAACCTCGTACGGTATAAAAACCAAAAAAGAAAAACCGAAAGAAACTCGCAAATAAATAAATACTTACACGCGTGTATGTAATAACGTTTACAAGATAGCCAGTACGTAATATATATATAATAGGTAAGCGTGTGTTTTAGTTTTTCGACTCGTTAAATATTTGTTTAGGCCGTCCGTATATAATTAGTCGGTCGTTACGATATGCGTACATATATATTCGACTATATAATACACGCGCGCGTGCGCGTGTGTGTATGTTATATGGGTATAATAATTGTAGTTCGTGACGATATTGTACGCCGAGCATTTTCGTTCGTCTTTTTATCGCTCGTACAGTCGGGTGCCGACGAAACCGTGTGGTCCGCCTGTACCGATTGGAGGGTTAGCGCGTTGTTCTATAGTTTCGATTCGGCCGCGGAGTGAAACGTCCCGTCGGCCACGTGTCGGAGGTGTTTCGAAAATTGACGCGCGCCCGAAAACAAATTCCTTATCCGTTTTCCCGTCCGGGCCGGCTCGATTTTCGGAGCGTAAATATCCCCCGGGGCAAACCATAAACGGCCACCGATACCCGTTCGCTGTCGAAACGACGCGAATCTCCCTAAATCGGTCGGTCCAAGCGGTTTACGTAACCGTTTTCGGACGTCACGTCCGCGCGTGCGTACAAGGACGCAATTATTCGGCGCCGACGTACCAAAGTGTTGTACGGTTCGGCGGATATTTCGCTAATAACGTATTACGTACGAAGAACTCGGGAAAGCTCGCGAGTACGACGCTCGTCACGGTGCGCGTGTGTGTGTGTCACACGCAGTTATTGAACCGCGTATTTCGTTGCCGGGCGTTCGGGACGATACGTTCCGTCGGCAACCGCCGCGATAGACGAACGGAATTACGAACGCAATTAACAACACATGGTCGCGTGCTACGGTAGACAATGTACGATTGTTTTTTTTTTTTTTTTTTTTTCAACGGCGAAGTACGTTAATTCGG
>JAIPRN010002362.1:0-31622 GCA_025469175.1 Geopemphigus sp. TES_GeoC_2020
GTAGGTTAAGAAGGCGAATGTGTGTATATATATATATATATATATATATATATATATATATATATATACAAATAAGTATATCCTAACCCGAGGCGAAACTGTACGTAAACATTTTCTATAGACCGCCGCCGCAGCGTCGTCGTCACCCACCGCATACATTAAAATACTACGCGACCGGTGGTGGTTGTATATATTCTATACGTACACGTATATATAGTGACGGACGATGTAGTCGTGGGTACTCCGGTACACTCGTCGCCACTAGCTATACACTTCGTGTACCACCACCACCACTCTATACCCGCGCTATTATAATGACGATTACGAAACGAAGACGGAGATCACGGTCGGTTTAAGAGATATACGTGTACGGCGTACCTACACAACGACGTCTACGGTTTTAAAACGATCGGATAGGGGTGGGGGGGGAAACGTTCACCCTCGTTTTCTGCGCCGCTATAGCGACGAGATCGAAACCGATCGTAGTCGTGTTTACGTATTGCCCGAGCGAAACCGAGGGGATTCCGCTCGTCGCGATTTTTACGACGCAAATTCGCGCTACAATAACAAGTACACGCGTACATATATATATCGTACAACTGAAAAACAGCGAACTTCGGTTCGGTATTCCTCAAATATTCTTGTGTTGTATACGACGTACCGTACGCGCGTAACACGTTTGAATACAGTCGTTTCGCTACGTTGAGCTCGGTGCTTCGACGTTAATGAATGTAAAAACGAACTATTTTTAGTCGAAAGTAATATTTACGTTATTATACGTACGCTAAACACGTCGCCGTTGTCGTCGCGTATTCAACGGGAGAATTAACAACGTGCGACGTGCACTACGATGACATCGGTGGAATTGTCGTTTGCCCGCGTATTTCCGGTTAAAAATGACGACGACGGCGGCGGCGACGGCTTAAACAAAAAAATAACCACTAAACACGAATTCGTTTACCTACGTGATCCGAATTTGATTAAAAACGACCATTAGGTGGTAAACTGGTGCACGGTAACAACGATGACCGTTCGCCTCGGCAACGCCGCGGGATCATGAGTATTTCCTTCCAGACGAGACGACAACGACGTTACGCACGACAATGACATTTCCGAAAAGCTGTTAAGCAAGTTGAATCGACGACCAGAAAACGGTATACACACGTTAACATACACGTAAAAGCGCGCGCGCGGGAGGGAGGTTATTTGGATAAGCGGTATAAAGTCTCAGTTCCGGCATATGAATTCAATAATTAACGGTTAGTAATGTTTCGCTCGTATTGACTAATTAAAACCGGTCGACTGTACGACTATTTCCCTAAACCTTCGATAAGTATATCAATAGTCCGCGCACACACACGCGCGAGCGCGCTCGTAGAATAAATATTTATATTGTGCGTTTCATTCGCGATATGTACTGTGAAAACAAACATGAAATACCGATAACGCATAATATAATATCCTATAATATTAATACGCGTACGGTTTGTTTTTTTTTTCTTCATTTTTTCGTTCAACGATTACACACAAAACGTCAAACCCGAATCGATTTAAACCATTGCCCCCCATTTCGTTTACAAACATCGCCGATAAAACCGTCTCGGGAATACTGACACGTTTTATATATGGAACGAAAAATGATATTCTCCAGTCTTTTTCTAGTTAAACCGTTGCCCGTAGGGAAATGACGTTCTCGTGTTACTTCTCGGAAATGGGATAGGCTACCACCACCAACGGTAGTCGCCCGACATTAACATTGACCAGACGTATACCGTCGCGAAACGGCAATTATTTAGAATCGCGTACATGTGGCGTAATACGCGACGACCGTTTCACTCGCTTGTATTTATCGCCTAATTTTTCTGTTCAAAATCACGCAACGTAACGATAATCTAATCTACAGTGTCGAATAAAAACTCGGCAAGCTTATCGAAAGAACGTAAACTCTTCATTCCGCATAACGAATCATCTCAAATAGAACGCTTTATCTGAACTTCGACAAATAAATCGTGTTACTTTATCACGTATTCGGACTTTACTCGAGAATTAACGCGGTGATTACCGCATTTCGGTGTGAGCCGTATATAGGACACGATACCGAAATAAAATCTTTCTATCGTTTCATTTTCATTTTGGACATTTTTCGAAATTCCTAACCGGAAATCCGTGTATTTCGCGGCTCGAATCAAAGAACGAAGAAAACACGACAAGTTCCCGTACTACGTAACTACTATCGTGGAAATTCGGAACGTACCCGGATATTGAGTGCCGCAAATGTGAAAACGTAAAACGAAACGTTCGTACGCGTGAACGTACGTATGTACGGATACGCGACGTGAAATTCGAACAAAATGGTCCGCAATTTATATTTTCGTGATTCGGAAGCGATTTAAACAAAAAATTATTCGCGCGCGGCGAAGAAAAATCGAATATTTTTTGAATATAATTTCCATGCGAAATTCGTTGGTATTATTCTGGCCAAAAAAAAAAAAAACAATTGCCACTTATCACCGATACGAAGTCGCTGTATTATATACTGTACACGAATTATAACTGAAGGTCGACACGAAAACCACGGCGTTGTTTTGCTAATAATTGCGCGTACGAAACGAAATAAAAAATAATACAGAAGAGATAAATTATCGTACAAATATAAATTACTATTAGGTAACGTTCGACGCCTTCGCAAACATAATGTTATGTCATCCGTTAATCAACAACTTAAACGCGAATCTTTGAATACAATATTACGACCGGTTAAATATGCGGGCGTTATATTATCTAATTGTTATACGATCGATTTGTACAATAATAATAATAATAATATGTAATCGAATTATAACAAGTAGGTGCCTCTACGTTTATGAATTATAAACTGAAATGTATCGCTGTTGCCGCTATAATTACGCGCGAACATATACAACATAACAACGACCTATATCTACTTGGAAATATTCTATAGTAGGTACTTTAACGTACGAAATTACGGATAATTAATATTCACGGCAAAGCGGAGACTTTTACAATGCGGCTATTAAACTTTATCGTCGTCGTTTGAACAATAACGCAATTATTATACTTGAGAACTTTTTTTTATTGGTTTAAACGTGTGTTCGAACTAGCTAATGAAGACGTTTTATCGTTTTAATTATTAATAACGGACTTAAGACCGAACTTATAGAAATATATAGTAACGGATAGACGTACTTAGAGTATTTTTAACTGCTTGAGGCGAACAAAACGAATTGGGAAAAAAAGTAAAACGCTAATGGACCCAACCGCGTAGATTTCGTAGTATTATATTTATAATATTTTTCCCGTAAATAACTCGATAGAAATATCGTTTTACGATTCACTCAGTAGGCTTCGTATGTATAAAAAAAAACTATAGAAAATATATCTAAATACAAGATAAAATCGACCGTACGATCGCCTTTTTTAACGAATTTAATATTCGTGTTTAAATATGTTACATCCTGCGTTTGTACGAATACCCGGTACTTTTTAATGTTTATAAAACAAATACGAAACTTGAAATAAACGTTATTGATGAGATATTTTTCGTCGGCGTCTTTCCTAATAGTGACTAGTGTGTGTGTGTGTGTGTGTGTGTATGTGTGTATCTGTCACGATTTCGTGGTACCAAATACAGATATGTATATCACTATCTTAATGCGTACAAAGTTTGAATATTTATATAATAGACTATTTTTATGCGCTTCCCCGAAATTGTTTAAATTGAAATTTATAAAATCCTAAAGCTACACGATTGATTTATCCAAGACAAGAGTGAATTTTTATTTTCTCTACAATGAAAACAAGTTGTCATTTAAAAACGTTCTTATCATTTTCTACAGGACATAAAACAACTGTGGGTGGGTATACTTCATCAAATATTCCTAACAAAATAAAAGATTAATTCTTTAAAGGACACTTTTACAACATCGTGAATTCTTTTATCAATAGTGTTAATTCTGCATAAATGACTTTAATAATTTGAAATTATTTAAATAAATGTATCTCGTACACACAATAAATCTTTGTCAGCTTAAATTATAATATATACGTGACACAGATAAATGAATATGCTTCGATCGTCAAATATAATCACAAACGCGTATTCAAACGTTATTACTTCTTTACCGTAAAGACAACAATATTAAAACTACGCAAGTAGTAAATTACTGCGCTATTGTAAGTAATAAAATAATTTAACTTATTTATCATAAATGTTACAAGATATAAGTACTTATATTTCTACTTTTACCATTGTTCATTAAAAACGATTCGTTTATTTATAACTTTTTACGAATACAAATTTAATTTTGAATCGTATTTTTATTTTAAAACGCAATATTAAAAATCGTTCGTATTAAAAGTAAAAAGTAAACTTTGTAACAATGCAGTAAATTACATTTACATAATAAAACACAAAGAGATAACATCCGTTTGAAAAATGGAAGCATGCCAATGAAAACGTTTTATTTACGTTTATATTAATCATATTTAAATATCAAGTCTATAAAGCAATACGTAGTTTTAATTAAAAATTATTATATTATTTCTAGTCTATTTGCTATACTATTGTTTTGTTGTGTAACCTTTCATTTCATATTTATATAAGGTAATCTATATAAACATTAAATTATAGATAAAAACCATATTAAATAGTTTATCATATTAATTTTCGCAATTTTAGAATAATAAATTAATTATTGCCAAACATTTTCGGTATTGTTAAATCGATAAACAGTATATCATTTTACAGTCTTTATCTGTTTTGTGAAACTTCTAAATTACAATTCTTGTTTATTTCCTATTAGTAAACATCATTACTAGAATATATTTAACGAAAAAGAAATACAATAAACCTATAAATTATAATGTTTGGAATTTATACATATATTCCAATAAACAAGCGAAAATGCATAAAACTAAGAAAAAATGTAAAGACATCAAACAAATAAAATAAAAGAAATATACTAATAAAATTAAAATCCATTATATTTTTAAAAATTTTGAACGAAATTTAGAAAAAAAAAATATATATATAGTTTCTTTTTCCGATATATATATATATATCGGAAAAAGAAACTGATATAGATTATATAATTAAATTATGTTTCGAGTAAAAAAACTTTAAATGTAATACATTTTACCACACAAATACAATAAATAAAAATATGATTTATTTTAAATTAAATAACTATTTTAATTTCAAGCGATTTAATTAATTATTAATTATTGATTTATCTTTTTTATTGAATTTCGTTTAGTCCAACACATATACGTATTAATGTGAAAATTAGATTTTTAATATTAAAAAATACGTTTCTGTATATAATAAACAAATATTATGATTAGTAAGATACTCTTGGATAATTATTTGAAATTAATTTCAGCAATTCAATGTAGAAAATAAAAAATTAAAACGAATATAAATCGGATAAACTCTAGAATGTTATCTACCGAACTATTAAAACGTCTAATATTAGTACATATACAGATTATTGTATAATGTTTATTACTTTTCTCGAATAAACGTAATTAGTGTACAGTTTAATAATGTTCGTACAAATTGAATCTTACAGAATAACATGTTATTAGTAAATAAAATGAACCGGTAACACTTGGCCTATATTCGAAAATCAAACACGATTTCCAAAACTTAAATAACTACTTTTTTTGTTCAATACATAAAATCTTTATATAAATTTGTCGTCTGTCCTTGATATAAAATATTTTAATGTAATCGTATCCTTTCCTGTAGCATAAAAAACCTACATTATATACAGATATAGAAAAACGAACTTATCGTTCACTACCTGATAGGAACAGGTTTCCGAGTTCAAAACAACAATTGAAATTCAAAAAACCTCTAAACACGTATAGTAAAATTATTGTTATTACCGTATAATAATAATTATCTCTTCTGATCGCTCTTTACAATAAGTATTTTAAATCTAATATGACGTTAACGAAAACAATATACCCATAAAAATATTAACTACAACCTCGACCACGCCACGGCAGTACACCCATTTTATCATTTCGCTGTATTTTTTAACAAGTATTAAATAAACAAAATATGAATGTATCATTATATTGAAATACTATAAAAATACGTAATAAACGTAAATATTTTTAATTTTAAACTTTTACAATTAAATCCGTGCACGTCAAAGAAAACAACATATTACACGCGATGATTATTATTTTCAACAGTTTCGAACATTTAATTACTACAACACCGACTATTATTATCCCTATGCTCGTTAGATGTGTAGTGAACGCTTTAAAATAAATTTAATTCTAATTAGTGCTCGTTCAGCGCTAAAATCTGGTTTAAAAAAATTATCTAATTTACTTAATCGCGGTTAAAATTGAAAACGAAAAAATTCAAGATGATTAAAAATTTGTACGCATTAATTATTTGTACGAATATAACGTATGGAACAGATTTAAAAATAAACAGACGCCTATAATTTACACGCCTCGATTATTTATATAAAAATAACATATGAAACGTATTAAAAAATAAATAGGTACTTATATAAAGTCGATTATAGTTAATAGATTGAAGTGTGAATAAAAAATATATGTATTTACGCAACTGTATCTATTTCTTTCAATGTAGTCACAGGTGGAGAATTCTGTTTACACAGTAGTTTAAATTTAGTTTAACAACTTCTGATAAAAAAAATATTCCTTACTAATTAATATAATTTGAGGAATTTTTTCTCGAAAGTAATATAAACTTAAAATCATTATGACGTTATAAACTTTAAAATAAATAAATGTCGACGTTTAAAATGTCACGTTTTATAGTTTTATCCTTGTATTGTTAATACGTGCCGTAAATAGTGATTATTTTTATGGACAACAATTGTCGAGAACGAAATATTAAAGTGAGAGCGCAGAATCCTATATAAAACCAAGAATATATATATATATATATATATATACTAATTAGTAATTATATAAAAATCTACAAAATCGAATTTTCTGGTGTACTTATTGAAATACATATATGGCTGTAAAAAGTTGTGTTATTGTAATCAACTAACTATTATGAGTAGGTAGTTAAAATATTCGTCGCGAATTATGGATGCACCTAACATATTCGTTTCATTAAGTTCATAGTTTAAATAGGTAACCTTGTCTTCACAACGTTGATTATAAATAATATAAATATCAAAATATAACGAATCAATTTCAAAATTATAATTGCAAATTACGTTTCGTCATCCGAATATAAATAACATTTTATGGATTAAAACAAATTCGATTAGAAATAAATATATGTGATATATATATATGAGTGTTTAAACCAATTATATATTGCTGTCAATTATACGACAATCCTCGTTGTTAATAATAACTACTACTTATTATAGTCAACAATGACGATAAATAATATGCTAAGCTGTTATTAGTTATAAGTAATGACTATTGATCGTACGTATTTCCTTAATAGGTCTAAAGTAAAAAAAAATATTCCGCAAAAAAGGTTAATATTACTTTTGTAAATATTTAAACATTCTAATTTTTTTTTCTTTATAAGTATTAAATAATAATTAAAAATGTAGGCACGTCGTTGTATCCGTTGTAAAAAAATATTTAAATTTAAACGTTGTTACGACATGATTATTAATTGTTTTAAAATGACATAAGTATTTTATTGAATACAATTGAATTGTGTAGATAATCCGTCTATCTAACTCGCTATTGTCGCAAGTGGTGTGTGTCGAATACAAAAACGTCATTTTTGTTATTGATTTTTACACATTTTGTTAAAAGAAATTAATTTAACAATTGTTATTCTGATTATTAACTAATATTAAGGTAGACTAATACAATTACATTATGTACAACACAACAATACATAATAAATTTTGTAGTACTACATATAGCCGACGATAACTCAATTACGATTATAACGCGATCAATTTCGTTGGAAGATCGTATAAAATGTAAAATACTCGATTCAAAAATAATTATTAAAAACCCAAAACTAGTTTACACCACCGCCCAAATATATCATTATTACGACGGATTTATTATTTTCTTACACACATTTAGGTAGAAAATAAAAAACCTATAAAAATTCGTCTTCAATACAAACACGATATAATACATTAGATACATAAATTAACGTTAAAGAATAAACAATACTGCTGTATCTATTTATTGCATAATATATTACAAACATAACTATTTACGATATTTATGTATAAAGCTACGTAAACTATGTACCCAAAATCCGAGTCCCAAACGAATTCTACGTTTCCGTGTAAACAATTTAGATAATCTACAAAACTTATACAGTACATTATTATGTTAATTTTTTTAAGATGTAATGATAAATATTATTCTGTCTGGCTGTAGTCCGTTTTAAAAGAATCTTCCACAGCATCCAAACAAGTCAACAGTTACTTACACCTAAGTTATAATTTATGTATAACATTATTTATTCATTCATCACAAAACTAGTGTATAGAAATGATTATTTTAAAAATACGGTTTTTTTTTCAAAACATCGTAGGTCGAGAGAAAATGGGGAAGTATAAGTGGAAAATCATCTTCAAACTATAACGATATTATGTAATATCTGTCCAAAGACTACAATAGGAAAACGCGTTGCGTAATTTTATTAACAACTTTTTTGGGGAAATAATTGAAGTACTGCACTCGAGAACGTCTTTCGCAGTAGGGAGAACATCTTTCCGCGTAAGTACACGGCCTACATAAATTATACCATAATAAAAATAGAACCCGTAACTACTATATATTAACGGGTATAGTATTTGGAAATAACGAGATGTTTTTTTTTTTTGATATTATTCGCAGCCCGAAATGATATTGTTTGTTGTGTTATGGCTTATGTAGGAACAATGCGCATAGTAATGTGGTTCAATACCAGATATTACATAAGGCGCGTTTTACAAATGAAACAAATTTTCAAGTGCCAATGCATAAAATAATAATGGAATCGGTGTCAGTAATAGTGCAGTTGATATATTATAACGATAGAGCACGTGCCAGAACTCGGTGCGTTATAGATAATGTTATTTTTAAAATTTATTAAGACATTCTTTTCGTAAATTACAAAAATTTTTTTTGTTTTAAAAAAATTCACAACGGCCCAGTTGTTTTAAGAAAATAAGTCGTTCGCGAGCGCGCGCGCACTGTTTATACACCCATACGTACATCGTCGTTTCTATTTATACGATGATCCGTATAGAATTAGACGTGTGTAGATATTTGTGTTCTCAAATCTGAATTGTTATTATTGTATACCCGTGCTAGTGTATCCGGAAATGACGTTAATACGCCCGCGAGCACGATTTAACCAATTCGAAAACTACATATATATAAATAATTTAACTTCACGTAATATTACAAAATAAAACCGCATAGTTTTACTCGAGGTAAATAAAATTGCGCGCTAATTTCGTCCAATTGTAAACGAAATACTGAGAGTAGTATTGTTGGCAGTATTTTCATATCTTTATTATATACACATGAAGACAACAATAGAGTGACATATCGGAGATTTCGCCGTACAAAGCGTTGTTACTGTTAAATTTTTATCGCCCGAAACGGTGTTCCGCGATAGAATTTATCATTTATTGATTGTGTTTCGTTAGAATTAAAAATACCGATCGTATAATAAATTCGATCGGAACGAAATTCCATTGACTAAAATTAGGTAGGTAAACGCTTTGAATCGTTTTTGACCTTTGGCACTTGGCAAGTAATAATAAAAAGAAGAAAAAAAACAGCGCCGCTCTACCTACATCTTTGTTTATATGACGTTATTCATATATATATTGAAAACTGACACATGCTCTGAAAATTAAAACGCCAATAATACGGATACATCGTAGAACGTGCGCGTGTGAAAGAACACCTAGGTAGATGTGGGAATTGTACATTATTATAATTTCCGGACGCGGGAAAAGACGTATTTCGGGGATTAAAATATTTGAGAAACGTTTTCCAAGTATACTTCCACCCTCTCGCTACAATAGCCCGCGTCTATTGCCTATTGTCGACATGGCGGGCGGATCGCACGTCTTTGACGACCGCGACTACGAAAACGTGAATAGAAAAAGGTCTCTATTTCCAACGAAACGTACGAAGTTAGGTAAAAAAGAAATCGGTCTGCGATACTCACGGAAATAACAGTATTGTAGAGCTGGCAGGTAGGTTATAGATATACTATTCCCGGCACTTGTGCGTGTGTGTGTCGGTTAGGTGGCGCGGGTGTTATCCGGACGACCGGTGGTGGTGGTGGCGGCGGTGGCGCATGATGTTGGCCATAAACGGGTCGGTGGGGGTGGTGGTAGGTGGTTGTAATCGAAGACGTTGCCGAGAAACGCGAGGCGCACGACGAGAGTACGAGACGGTTTACGAAAAACGCTTCTCCGGGACCGCGCGACGACGAAACCGGCGGTTTCACATAATACGCGACACGACCAAAAAAGTCCCCGCGCTATCACCGCCACACGCGAACACACACGGTGATAAGGGACGCGGCGCGAGTGTGTATAACCCGGACCGGGGTGGAATTACACGCGACGGTGCGTGCGGGCGGGTCAGTGTTGTAGGCGACGCACCGTTAATACGCGACGTGAGAAACGACGACGACGGATGGACGGACACACGGCCACAACGATGACGACGAACCGCAGACAACTCCCGACTGCCGTCAAGTCCCCGCCGCCGTCCGATCGTCACCCGGGAATCCGGCCGTATAACGAACGACGACCGGTAGCGCTCCACGCGGCGCGTTCGCCGTACCGCCGCCACCGTCACCGGCACCACCAACACCACCACCGACACAACCACCACCGTCGCAACCCCTCGGCCGCCGATAGCAATGTGTACGAAAGAAATTATAAACAAAAAAAAAAAAACACTTTATTATCATGCCCATTCGGACTTTCGCGACTCCCTCGGTCGTTCCTCCTGTTGCTTACAACACACGCGCGCGAGTATATTATATCGCACGTCGTTGTTACGATTGAATTTATTTATCCACGAATAAATCGTCCCCGAGTACACGCGATTATGAACTAGGGTTGGAGAACCTACCGTGTTTCCCTCAAAGGTAGTATTACGAACGGAAAATGTTCAAACACGAATCGTGTACAAAGTACCTTGTCCACGCCAACGTGGCCGTTTATTAACGTCGAAAAACGTAAACGAACGTGTATCGCGTGTTACGAGGCCCGATTATAGTACATTTTTGTGTCACAAAACGCGTACGCTTCTTAAATAAATGCCGCGTGTCGTGTCCGTTAAAATATTATCGCGCAGTCATTTTGAACGATCGACCCTCTAATAACGTATAAAAACCTAAAGGTTCCGAACGCCGCAATTTTTAATTAATTTGCTCCGTCGCTTGATCGACGTGGTCTCGATAAACTGTACCCGTATAATCGAGACGATGATTTCTCACGAGAGTTCGAAAATTTTCCCAATCCTCGGGGAGTTATTTTTAGTCTCGTAGTTTTTCATCAAAACAATACCAAAAACGGTTTAAATGGCCGTCCCGTTGTAAAGACGAATTTTAAATCGCCTATTTAGTTTGTACCGTTCATTGCCATCATTCGTATCGGAATAGGCTAATATTGAATCCGCGGTATCTTTATTATGAAATGATTTGTGTAACATTCACTCACCTAATTTATAAATCAATGGAAATTAGTTTATGGAAATAATTTTTAATCGTCAGTAATTTGTTTTAAATAAAGTTTTCATGTTTTATTTACATAATTAACCGACGAAAATGCTAATGATGTAATCGTTACAATGACAAGCCATACATTTTGATGTTCCTTATATTTTGACGCGACACTACGTACTTGCATTTAACGACAAACTGGCTGGCATAAATGAAAGTAACAATAACGCGTTTTTACACATGGAAATACTTTTACAATAATTGAAATATCGGATAATTTGACATTTTAAATTATTTCTACCGTTTTAATATTTGAAAATTTTTCTTAGAAAATGTATGCAAGATAATTTTTGGTTTACCTTTGTTTCTTCTATTTTCTTGTACAATATTTAAATAAATATACTGCAGCATACGTATTAAACAAAATCCGCTTTTTTTATCAATGTATAATTTTGTTAAATATTATTACTTCCTTAAAATTGATATAAGATAGTAATAATAATAAAACATTCGAGATGGAAACAAATTAAATTATCTAACTTTTATATTCATATTATTATTACTCATTAGTTGATTTTCATTCAATACATCGATAGTAAATGAACGATATCAATTCGATTTATTGAAAAAAAAATCGTTTTTTTTTTTATGGAATATATTTAATTAGTCGAAAAGATTTATAGCTGAAATAAAAAAAAATGTTAAAACTAGAAACGTCAAATAATAGCCTCAGAGTATTCTATACTTTATAATACGGATCTTTCGTTTTACTACCACATTTACATTTTTTTTTTGTAACAGGGTGAGGGCAATTTCCCCTAAATGTCTTTCTTTTGTATCCACCATTGATCTTCTGTTGCGACTTGTGTTTGGTGCCAAAAGTTCGGCGAGTTAACTGTTAGACATAAAATATTAAAATCTGTTCCAGTCGCGTAATTCGCGGTATTGATTTTCCAATAATGCACACGTATAATGTTCCAGTTAATAAGCGATCACGACATTTAAACAAATCGCCGCCATTTTAAGACATTGTACATTTATCGTCGATAAAGTAATATTATAATTATAAATTTAGAAAGAAAATACATTGATACGGATTTTCGGAATATTAATTGAAATCGAATAATACGTACCCGCATATTTACACACACACACACACACACACACACACACATCACGTGCGTATAATAATCGTTATAGAATAAAAATTTAATTAAAAATACGTACACAATCACTCGTTCTATTCAAACAATATTAATACGATTACTCGCTGTATATCATTAATCCAAACTGTACGTGTATATATACCTACACACGTTTGCGTACCCGTATGGAGTCACATAATACATAGATTGTGTAGCGGTCGATTTTGTTTAAGTGTCTTAAGTATATTTTTATGAGCTACGACAAGTTTTTACAACTGTGAACAATATTACAGTCTTGTTATTTATATAAATTCCGCAATAAAATACCTATATAAATGCGAGTTGAATATAATTTATAATATTATCCGTATGCTTTATAAAATAATGCATTATGCATGTATACAAACTGGTTTTATCTAACATTACCTCATTAGGCAATCTCATCCTAATATGTAGAAAACATTCGAAAAATTACTAAAAACATTTGTTTTCGAATACGTTTTTTAAGCGACATTCGAAGAATTTTGTATTTTTTTTACGTTCAACTACTAAACGATACCTTTATTATAACGGGGCGTTTATTTTTATGTAATAAATAGAAAAAGTATTTCAATCTCGATTTTCGAGACATACCTACAGCCGCTGCAGCGTTGCATAAACGTTTTGTAGGAAATTAAATAACATACGGTCAAATAACAACGATATATAAGTATCCACCGCGTACATTTTCTATATTTCGACAAATTTCCGTAATATTATGCGAGTTATTCGATGAGATACTCTGCCAATTATATTTATTTAAAATTATTTTTACGTCGAAATAAAGCGGTCAACGGCGTATTAAGTGCATATAATATACATCGAATTACGATTTAAACGCTATCTGTTTAACTCGTTTTTATGTTTAATATGACGCGAACTAAAAAAAACAATTTTTATTCGTTTATTATTATTATTATTATTATTTATAGAATAAATTAATAGTCATTTTATTACTATTACTTATTTATATACAGGGCATTTTGATCGCGAATATATTAGCGGATACTAGAACGTTTTATTATATTAAACCGCGCAAATATATAATAAAATATAAACTGTATAAATTCGTTCGAATTTCCCTTACACTTTTAAATAACGGTCGTAACAGATTTCTCAATGTTAGTTTTAAACGATACGTAAAAATTGTAACATTTCAAAATATTTATTATTGGTTTCGTATTATTACAAAAAAATTGAAACTTATAATTAATTATGTTTCGTCGTTTTTCTTAGAATTAATTTTGAACTTGCGAACTTGGAAAAAAATATAAGTAACCTTTAATTTAACTCGACCAATTCTTGATAAAAAAAAATGGACCGAATGAATAAACAAAATTAATGAACTCGCCGAACGTTGATTTTCGTCTAATCACGTTGTTGACATAAAGCCACCACAGGCTCGTAGTATATTTGGGAACGTTTTACGAAAATAATTATAAAAAACAATCACGAATATAATGATATTAGATATTGTTCGTGTAAAAAATGTTTATCATATACAATTGATGAGTATCGTTTACAGTTGAAACATTCGTCGCAAACGATACATTATGGAAACGCGTCACACATTTATTATCAGAATGACTCGACGACGCCCATGTCTTTTTGTTCGAAAACACTCTGTATACAAACATATATATATACTTAGATATAGATACCTAAAACTAATATTATGCGTACTGCATATGTAACGTTTTAATTACATTTTACTTGTTTTTAAGGTTTTTTTTTATATTGCAGCCCTCGTATGTGGAAACTGGTTTTTCCACATTCAACTTGAAAATCAGTAATTTATATGTTTGTATAAATGGTATTCGACTAAAAAGAACGTTGACTTTCGGATTGTTTTGTCAATTTTACCTATTTATACGCCACTCGTTCGGCTATTTGAACATATATATATGTATGTATTATATTCAGTATTTGTGCTATCAATGTATATTGTATATTTACAAGATTTAAAAACAAAAGTACACTCGTACAGTTTACCAGATTAAGAAAAACGCCGGACACAGATATGTTTTCTTTAAAAACATCCACGGAAGGGTGATAATTAACGAATTTTACGTTTAATATAAAAAAAATTAATGCTTAAAAAAATCGTTTCCCGGAACGATTTTTGCGAACGCGTATTTAATTACAGACATTTGTTATAGGATCACAAACGTTTATCGATCGTTCGATATTGTACTGAACATCTACGAGGTTTTTACGTTCTAATACGACGATTTTCGATTTTCATAATAGAAAATAACATATACTTACGAATATCAATCCATTCACGGTAAACTTTAAACTCTTCGGGAATATTTTAGAAATATTAACTACGACTATTTTGTAGATTTATTACGCGCGTCGACTGCGACTAATTGAACGAAATTAGAAATAACGTTATAATTACCGGATACCTGGACGGCGAATATGTAACGGAACTATTACGCGCGCGAGATTATTTATAAACGTTGTCTTCGCGTTTATGAAAACCGTACTTTTCAAAACGTACTGACCGACAGCGCTACAATGATCACAATCCATAATCATTTTCACCGAGGTTGCAATATGGTATAATAATATTGGTAACGTCACACTATCAGAGATAGTGTACAATAAATTGCACAATCTTTGGATTGTAGTAACAACCCGCCAATTTATTGTGTCTCTCCATTGTCGTGTCAGTCGCGCGATCGTTTTATTATTGTTGTTGTACAAGTCTATCGAAGTCGTCGACCTATTTCGACTATTCAAATTCTTAAGAAATTTGGAATTTCAGTTCGTCACGGTTGCGTTCTATTTTTGAATCGTTTAGTTATTAATTATTTTCCCGCGCTGTTAGCCATTTTCCGAACGAAAATAACATTAAAAGCGAGTAAGCCGTCGATACGTTTTGACAATATTTATATATATATATGTAAGTATTATAGTATGATTCGTCAAAAAACTCGAAATAACCTCGTAACTGCGTCCTTAATAATTTTCAGCGGAGACGAAAATAGTTTACAACTCCAATTTCTAAGTTTAATCGGAATTGTTATTTTTTTTTTTGAAATAAGTTAAAAAACCACATTTTTTATATTTCCACTAAATAACTTGACCTTTGATAAAAGCTGTGCGTTTTAAATACAATCAAAGTTGCGTTTTCTCTGACTATATATATTGTACTTCAGTATCCATTTTGTTTCTGTTTTACTCGTTGCGTAGATGAATTATACTAGTTTTATTAAACGTTTATATGTGTGAAACATTTCAATAGTATTACTTACCGAATGTTCCAAAATATTTTTTCATAATGTATAGTTCGATTAATTTTTTCATACTTTTAGTAGTGTAGTAGAATGTAAAATGTTTTGAAATGAATATTATACATTGTTGTACAAACAAGTGTATTCCGATATTTATATATCAAAACTTATATTTGTCTATCAGAGTTTTTGTTCCTTTTGGCATTGATTTGGATAAAATGTTTAGATAGCAGGTTGGACCAGTTCAATACTGATTAAATATAATATATAGATGACAATGACGTTTTTCATAATTAGTTCTAACAATTAGTTGAGTATATATAAGCGCATTATTTAAATTATATATACAAGTCATATTACCTATGGAAAAGTTTTATTATTTGTATTTTGATACATTATTTAGTGTTTGTAATTTGTTTCAGATTCATTGTTTATGTAACAGTCATATTTCAAAAATATGGAAAAGTTTATCGTAAATAGTAATACTGCGCTGGAACTAAAACTTAGTAATTATAATTTTAACGATTACAAAATTATATTCGTATAGGTAATTTAATTTTGTTTTTCTTAATTTATAGTTCGTAAGCCTAGTGATATAAATGATTCAAAAAAGATATTTCATCCAGATATGACTTACCAAGTATTTGGAAATATGTGAGTATTAAAACATCTAATTAGTATACACGATAATAATTACAGAAACGATAACCAATAAACTATTTTTTTAAACTTGATATATATTTTTAAAGGGAAAAAATATTTGGATATAAAGATCTTATTATTAAAATGTATTACGCCGCTTGTTCTCTTAAATTATATATTAATATTAGTTACTCGTCTAAAATTGATTCAGAAAAATATGATATAGAAGTAAGTTTTTGTTATTTAGTCAACAATTAATACTTTAATCACCAATTCTAATATTTTTATATAATATTATAGGCGGACAACATAATTGAAAAACTTAAAAATTATATCTCACCTGATTTCATAACAAACTTAGATGTTTTTGAAAAGTGCTTGGAAGATGAGTCATTATATAAGCCTTATGGAAATCAACTTTATCAGTTTAATTTGAGTATGATATATTTATGTCTAAATATATACAGTTTTATTAATATTGTTTATTGTTGCAATAGTTAATGAGGGCGAAGAAAATGTGTTTGAAGTGTATGTTATTGAAGAAGAAGATACAAAATTTAAAGATTTTTTCAACCAGTTACAAACATTTGTACTATGGTATATTGATTCTTCTAATTTTATTGACTTTGATGACTCCAAATGGAAGATATTTATCGTGTAAGATACCATACATAACTTGTTTATCTTTTTTTGTAGGGAATATTAATTCGATCGATTTATATTCAATTTCAGGTATGAACTTTATAAAAATGAATGTGGAATAGTGTGTTATACTCCAGTGGGGTATGCAACTACTTATGAATATTATGCATATCCTGATAAAATAAGACCAAGAATTAGTCAAATGTTAATTTTGCCTCCATTTCAGAAGAAAGGATTATGTGCCAAATTATTGAATTCTATATACAAACATTATGCAACGAAATCAAATGTTATTGATATTACAGGTTAATTTATTTTTCGTAATTACAAATGAATATAAGAGGGATTCCTATGAATTTTCAATTGTTCGTTGTTATTAGTTGAGTCCCCTAATGATGAATTTCAACTTGTACGAGATTTTGTGGATGTGTCTAATTTCCATAGTCTCAAGACATTTGACAAAGAAAAATTTAAAAAATTACATTATCAAGAAATGGTTGAAGAATTTAAAGAGCATTACAAAGTCAACCAGGTATGTTATAATTTACGAAAAAAAATACGTTCAGAAATATTAACTTTTATGGGGTCTTAAGTTATTTATTTTGACTTTAATTGACATTTAAAATATTTTAAACGCTAGTTAAAAAACGTTTCTTGAATTGGTCAGAATTTACAAAAAAAACTTCGGCTTAATTATATGAATTGTATGTACCAAACTTATTTGTTATCTAATATTTTATTTAATATACAATTTAAAAAAGCGATTACATCTATATTAATATGTTTTACCTATACACAAATAAATATAATGGTACACTGTTTTTACGCCCATATCTAATTATATTTTTTAATTAATAATTTTTTGATATTTCTTATAGTGAAATGTATTAATTTTGCTTTGTATGTAATTAATTATTTAACACGAATATCTTAGAAACAAATACGTCGGGTGTTGGAAATTATATTGCTTCAACTTACCAATCGGCTGGATACAGACGAATATGAAAAGTACAAAAAGTTGGTAAAAACACGATTGAATTGGCCATTTCAAGTAAGTTATTGTAATTAATCACCAATAACAATTCACATAAAAACATTTTCTCATTTAGAAAAAACCGACTAAACTCATGCTGTTGATGCCAGCTGAAGAAGTTAAGAAAATTGAATCTGGAGACAATTGCGAGGAATTAGATACAGAATATGATGAACTTATTCTATTTTATGATAAAGTGATTAAAAGATTCGAAACATTTATTCCTGTATAATTTAATTATATTATATCATTTATATTACGTATTAATTTTACTTATGTTTTCAAATTAAAAAATTAATCATAACATGTTCCTTTTTTAGCCTTGAATTATATTTAAAATCTGGTAAAATTTGTATTTTTTTAAAAACAAAATGTTAACCATTTTACGAGCGACTTATATATAACATTTCCATATTTTTTAAATATGTACATTTAGTTTTTAAACTCGCATTAAACACTAAATCTTATGATGGTACTTGAATAAATCGATATATTAATTTTTTTATTATTTCAATAATCTACAAAATTATATTTTGTTAGAATAATAAAAGTAGAATAAAATAACAGTATATATTTTAGTTTCATAAATTCATCGGTAGTATATAACGAATATTGTTAAATGGCACATACTCTTAAATATTTGACTATGATTAATAGTTATAAAAATTTATAAATTCGCTCGTTTCGAATCACAATTGACAAACGTTATAATAATAAAATGATCATAAAAAATCATGACATCCCAAATATTTTGAGAGCGTTAAACGACGTGGCCAAAGCAACTTCGTCCGGGTTCTTGGCTATGTAACCGGCTAATAATTCTATCAATATTGGTAAGGAGCACGGTTCGTTTCGATGAAATGTGCAATAGCGTTGTAAAAATCCGAGCGAACTGAAACATAAAATGCGCAATAAATTTTTCCATTTGATTTGAATTTATAAATAGTATAGTTTTAGTAATGTAGCTTCCATCTGACATTCTTCTAAGAACTTCCGTATTATTTATTTTGTTCATCTAGCTTATTTTTAACAACTCTTTCTATAATTCTACATTTCAAATGGTTCCAGTCTTCTTCCACTAATATTGCCAAATTTCGCACCTATATAAAACTATACTCCATACTTATGTCTAATAGGTTTTTCTAATTCTAGGCCAAATTTTTTTGTAAAAGTTGTTTACTGTTAAATGCTATTTTGGCTTGGCAAATTAATTTATTTATTTCGTTCTTATTACGTTCATCTTTGATTATTGTACTCCCTAGATACAAATTCATCTACTTGTTCTATTCTTTGATTTTCTCATAGCTTTATGTGTATTCTTGTAGTTTCCCTTCTACATACAAGCTATGGTATATATATAATCAGATAACCGAGATTTGCTCGGTATTTTTTTTTAAACACGCATAAAACGTTTTCTAAAAATGAAACCTAGCTAGATAGAATTACTCATAAAGAATAGTTCATCTCATATATATGAGATGAACTAATCCAATATCAGGTAATTATGACAGGTGGAAAAATGAAACGGTAAAAAAAAAATTGATATATTAAGAGCCTTTAAAACTTTTCCTCGAGATTATATTTACAATTCTATGATACTATTTATACATTGCTAATTATTACGGTATATATATTATATATGACATATAATAATGTTCCCTATTATGTTGTTATTTGTGGTGAAAATAAAATGATGAAATTAAAACTATTTATTTACACTTTTATAAATAAAATAAGTTTTAATAATATTTATGTTACGATAATGTATTATATAAAATTTGATGTTGCCAATGTGGTTCAACCTAAATTGGCCATGTATATAGGTACACGAGTTTCGTAAAATGTAAATTAACTGGTATCAATTTGTTTATATTTACGTACATATAAGGAAAATTCCTTTTAAGAACAAAATACTTTTCATTCGGAACCAAATTTTGAAATTTTTCTTCGCACATTACTAATCTGAATACTTTTAAGATTTTGACTGAAACATGAATTTAAATTGATCGATTCGTTGAAAATTGAGAATTCATCCAACAACCTTCTAATGGTCCAAAAGAATAGATGAGTTGACAATGGATAGAATTTAAGCTGTTATTTACGATAAAGCTCATGTTTTATTTATCATTACGTTAAAAACTAAGCAACCAATGAAACACTAAAGGAATTTAATAAAAATGTAACGACGAATTATAAAATCTGAAAAAAATTCTTGTAGTTATTGGTTATGGTACAATTACAACACCCATTTTGTAATCAAAATTTCATTCTCAAACAATCCTGATTTTTTGCCTAAATAGAAGATTGGACATTCAGACTTACAATATGTTAATGAAGACCGACTTTTCCAAATTGACTATTATACGTACATACATAACTAACACCTACTGTACTCGGAAGCGATAAATTTTTAGGCTTAATCGTTGAATATTATTAATTAATTATTAACCGTTCTGTAAGATTTGATTTCACTTCGTTGGTCAAATTCGTCGCTCTGCAATTTGGATACATGAATGGTGAATCTGATTGGACGACAATTTTATCTAATGTTAATTTTCCAGCGTTTAACATTTTTTTCATTCCGTTTCCAGAACTATCTTTGCATAAACCACCTATGAAAAACGTAATCAACGTTATTACTAGAAGCGTTAAATACTAAGTTTGAAATCGAATGGGGGAAATAAAAATAAAACAACACCGACCAGTTACACCAATGTATAGTCCCAAATTTGTATAATCAATTGCCTCTTCATACGTGCCACTGAATGAATGTAATATTGCCGGGAACAATTCAGGCATGTGTAATTTCAAGATGCGTAGGAAATCATCGTGAGCACCTCTTTGATGTAACATAATGGGTTTTTTCATTTCTACAGCCAAAGAAATCTGCACAAAAAAAACCCGTGAGACTACATTTGTGTCGAAATTAGAAAGCGTAATAGATTATTATGTTCTAGATGATAAAAAAAAAACTTATCACAACAACTCGCAACAATTTGATAATTACTTGCAGTTCAAATACTTTTCTTTGTACATCAGGGGACGAAAAATCTTTGCTGTAATCCAAACCACATACTCCAATAGCCACACATTCCACATTTTGGGCAATTGTCTTCAACTCGTCGTAATAATTATCTTCCCAAGATTTTGCTTCATGTGGATGCACACCTGTTTGGTTCATCGATCGACAACAGCATAAAGGGGGTGATTATTAAATATTCGGTATGAACACTTATCACAAAGACGGGGGTATTAAATTAGACTTCAGCAAAATGATACGTTTCGATACAAACACGACGAAATGCGATAAACACAAAAAACATTCGACGTACCTGCGGTGGAATACAACGTTCCTGGATAAATCAGAGCTAACCGCAAGCCTTCTTTGCTGGTCTTCAATGACGTACAAGGGACGATTATTTTCTGAACGCCTGTAAACAACGGACACGCGTGTGTTTTGTAAAAAAATGTTAGTCCCGCGCGCGCACCAGACAAGTACGCGACGACGTCCAGCGGTAGGACACCCGGTTGGCGCCTGCCTAACACCTACACACCGTCACCATGTATTCGCGGCACGTACCCGAATCTTTTGCGCGTTGCAATACCGATTCCAGGTCCCTGTTGAATTTCTTGTTCGCCATGTTCGAGCCGACGTCGATGAGCAGATAATTATTGTAGCCGTCCGTAATCGGATCGGGTACGTTTGACGCCGATTGACTGGCGGCCATAGTATGGACGGCTGGTTGTCTACTCCACCGACGTACGCGTACACTCGCCGCCTATAAATTAACGAACTGTAACAATAACAACAACACGTAAGTGCTCGCCGCGTGGCTTAGCCTCGTACTTTCCTTACACGAAACTTTCCGGATATTTTGAATAAAGGGCGGACGAACGTCACGGTCCGCTGGCGGTGCACGTACGCGCAATGATAAACACGTAAAACGAAATTCCTACATTTCTAATCGTCGGAAAGAAAAAAAAAAAACACGACGTCGACGGCGGCGGCACTAAAAAAAGAACACAATCGTACGCACGAAACGTTCGGGTTTCGATTCGATGATAAAGTAATATCACTGCTGACTGATACCGCCTTACCCCCCCCCAGGCCGCCGCCGACACACAGGAACGGAGCGCGTGATATATTATTATTCGGCGATACGTTTTATTGCTTCGTCGTACTTACGTTTGTCCATACGTTCTGGTTGACGTATCGCGAACGATTTCGGGAAGGAAATCGGCTTTAATTCGCCCATACTCGTGTATGGTCGCCATCAACTACGTAAACGAAGAAAAAGCCTAACCCGCGCCGTCGTTGTGTGCGGAAAATGTGTCCGTTCCTCGATGGCCCGGCAAGGACGTGGCAACCGGCGCGAAAATGTTCCTTTTTCGGAATATCGACGTTTAACTGGCGTTTTTCTGTTTCGGTTAAACCCGAGGACGCGTGTACAACAAAACCAGTACGTATCGGCGGGACGCGTTACACTCGGTGATGGAACCATTCTGAAGGTCTTCCGTACGCATCCGACGAAACGAATTTCCGTTTTAAAAACGCTTACGTCGCGTTATTTATCGATCGGGAAAATAGCGATTTTCGGCGCGCACTCGACGTTCGTTAATTTCGAATGGCCATCAGACTTGTCCGGGCGTCAGCGCGGTACGAAAAAATCGAAAACCTATTAAGCCGCTATAGTATTTTTAGATTCCGGCCGAAGCGAATTAAGTATCGGTTTTACGGCGACGCGTCGTTTGTTCGACGTTATTAGCGCCGTTTTTATTTTTATTTTTTTTTTGGGGGGGGGTGCAGTGGCGTACTTAGACTCGAATTTCGGAGGGTAGGTTAATTTTTAAATAAATAAATCGGACGACCCTAACGAAACAACACACGTTATAAACTTTAATAGATTATTCGTTTTCAACAAACACGTTATATTATGACGTGTATTGAAGTTTAAAAATATTTTAGTTTTCGTTATAATTGACTAAAAATATACGTCTCGTAAGAATTTCATGTTTTCGGAAAATTTTCAGATGGGAAGGAGTTTTATCCCCCCCACCCACCGTTAGTTCGCCACTGTGTTCGGACGATCTCGAAATATCATTTTGCATTCACGAATTCCTCGGCTAAGTAAAAACGACATGTTCCCCTCCCGCGTTGAACTTCGATCGATTGAAACGGGTTTAAGTAATAAACGGTGGACGGTAAAGTTTTCCCGTATTGTCTACGCATTATAATTGTTGGAAAAATACGTTTTTCGATAGGCGACCGTAAACCGCGCACTCGTCGTAGAAACGTGATGATGTTCGTCGAAAATAGCCGGACTCCTGAATATTCTCGATCCTCGCCCTATCTCACTGGCTATCTATTATTTATTATCGAAATTATTCGCGTTTTAATTATTGCGCCGCGTTCGGGTACGTTTAGGTAGCGTTTTCGTTTAACGATTGTCCTACGACAACAATATATTGTACGTACGACGTGTTTGGTACGGTTCGAAATAATAACGGTAAATATGGCGTTTTCGATTATAATAATTTATTTCAACGCGTATCGATATAATATTGCCGTCGACATTGAACACACTTGTACGACGTTCGTGACGTAATAAATATGCGCGCGTATTGTACACACTTGTATAAGTACTTATATAAATAACGGTAAATATTATTTTCGTTTCGTAAACGATTTGATTTAAAGGTAGGTAAAGCTTATCGATATTATTAATCGAGGCTTATTCTAATTCAAATCGATAATTATGGGCCATGTTACAAACGCGTTGTACACGCTCGTACGGGTTACACAGCGGTACTGCGCGCGTGATAATATTTCGAAGTCGCGTAAACTGTACTCGGGGCCGACGAGTGAGAGAGACCGGTAAGGGGGAGTGGGGGACAGAGACAAAGCCACGGACCGACATTTTACAACCCCCCACCCGGTTGTCGCGCAAAAACGAAACGTGTTGGCAACGGTGCGGCCAAAAACACCCGCTTGGACGGTGTTAACGGTGATTTTGCTCCGTAAAAAGGCCGATCGGGGGACGATACGGCCGGAGAAGACGTACTTCGAGATTGGTAACCGTAAAGCGGAGTCAGTGCACTCGGAGAACGTTCCGCTTTGTTCGCGATTAATAACGGATTCCGAACGGAATATTGACTTTTTCAGTGTATTATTCGTCCATGCTCGAACTCAAGTAATACGACTTACGGTCGTAAGTCAAGAGGGGGGGGAAGAAGCTCTCGTCGGCCCCGATTGTTGTACGCAACACGGAAGCGATATACGTATGTATTGTAACGATAATTTTATAAGCGCTCGTATTTACCGTACTTGGGACAGGTATATAATAATGCGATAGCGATTAGTGTATACTATAAAGAACGGACGACGAATAATAAATCTACCGAAACGTCTTAAAAGACTCCGGTAGATTGGATATAGAGAGTAAGTATTCGCCGTTCAAAACACGGGCGATACGTTCAAGCACAATATATGAAACGCGATTATTTTGCTATCGAACGTTTAAATATGGATAGTAAATTAATTATATAATCGTAAATAACCGATTGGGTAATAATTAAATTTCGTTTCCTACAAAAACGCGTCGATTATAATAACAAACGAAAAAAAAACCGTTTTCCTTTTAAATCAAATTTAAATTTTAGCAGAGACGACTGACTTATGATTATTGTCTACTCAATACGATTTGGCCGGCCGATTTGACTTCGTTCCAAGTGACGTCGATGTCTTCAATCTGCGTGTACCTGGAACAGATGGCCATACGCAAGAAGAACGTGCCTTTGACTTTCGACGGTACCATGTACACCTGGCCTCGTTCGTTAATCTCTTTCAATAGCTTTTCGTTGAGTTCGTTGGGTCCCTGTAAAATGATTTCGACTCGTCAGTTCGTGTCAAAGGCCCGGGATTTCGTCGACCGTCGCGTGTTCTCTAAATATTTACGAGACGCTACGCTTTCGAAATGGCGACTTTGCAAATTAACCCCCAACTCCGAAGTTACCACCACAATTGATTCGTCGTCGATTTTTTCTGTCGAAAAGTACGAAAATTCCGATAATAAAAATTCCATTTTATTCAAAACGCCACGGCGTGGGTACACAATTTTTCGTTATTTCGTATCGCGTTATTGATTTTCGTCGTTCAGGAAATGCCCGTCACGCTCGAGAAAATGATGTTTTCAATACGTTTCTTCTTTATATCGGTTCAATTTCGATCGATTTTTGAAGTGACCACGAACGTACGCATTATTCGTGTTAATTAACACGAAAACGGGGACAGTAAAGTTTTATCGAACTAACAATTTTACGCGTATGTTTTTTTGGACAAAAACGGTCCGTCGAGTGGTCGTTGTCAATTGTTGACGTTTCTGAAAACGGCGATGAAAAAAAAAACTGTAACGCCTCCCCTCCCGTCTCGAAAAACATTCCCGACTACAAGGCCGCGATAACGCACGTTGTCTTTTGTTTTACCTTAATTCGGAAACACACCAATCCCATGGTGACCTCGTTGTACAGTTCGTAATTCGGATCGCTTTCCAATCGTTTAGCGAACGCGTGGGCGAGTCCTATGTCTTTCCTGATAGATTTTTGGAGATTCGCTACACCGATTAGACGGAATACGAACCACATTTTTAACGAACGGAAACGTCTGCCCAACGGGATTTGCCAGTGCTAAACAAAATCGTTATCGGTTAATTTCTTCGAACGGCGAATTGTTCATCACCGCCGTCACTACCCATTATACTGTACGTACATAATAATAGTGAAAACGGCAATGTACAACAATTTCGACTCGTTTCACTTACCCTGTAATCCGGCATTTGACCCTCGAGTTCGTGTTTTAAATACAACGGATCGACATTGAAAGCGTTAACCACGTAGTTTGGATTTTTTAACCACTGTGTAGTAAAATACGAAAATTATTATACACGCGTTTAACAACCAACGCTAGACTAGACTTTAATTTAAACAATTATCGATATTACCTTTACGTTAAGCTCTCGTAATGTGTATTTAACACACACACACACACACACACACATATATATATATACATAGCATATATATGTAGTAGGGGTATACCCAACTTCACACGGGTTAGATTATTTTTTTTTTAACTTTTAAAACGTTGAGTTCTACCAAAGCCTTTTCAAAAATACTGACGTTTAAAAATCGCATAAACGTATACCGACAATACTTCGAACACTATAAATCACAAATACTTTCCACCCTTCTAAAGTAAAAACACGCTTAATCCTTGCCCGACGTATGAATTACCCAAGAAGATACTTAATTATTTGGGAATTAATCGTCATAGATACCAGCGCGCGATCGCTCTCACTATGGACGATTTTGAAGTTTTTCAGCGTCTTTATAATATTATATGATAAGCTTTTTGTTACGTTTTCAGTCTTTTGGTGGAAAATTTGTATTTATTTTAAACATACAAAATTGGAAATTATCGAATTTTCAAAACTATTTATTTAGCTCGAAATAGATCGATTGTTTTTAATTAAAGAAGTTTTACGGGTGGAAATATTATTTTTGGAATTATAACGAAAGAAAATAGGTAGTTAGTCACGGATGTTGGGATTCGAGTAAAATAATTTGACAATAATTTCAGAGTTTTATAATTGTTTCGAATTTAAAAGCATTTGGAAAATTATCGTGAGCGACATTAGTGGTTTAGATTCGTATGGTACATTGAGCTTTTAAAAATACGAAAATTGTTCGTGTTCAATACCAAAATGTCAAAAACGTTATCCGTTTTTCGCAATTTTGGGATTGTTTTTACAACTAAGCTTTTAAAGAAACTACAATGGGGAAATCGAAAAATGTGTCGAACAACGTACACCGCCGACAACTTGCTACTGGAAAGTGCTAACGTGTAAAAGTCGAAGTGCTCCTTCTATATACACGAAAAGTCCGTAACTATATTTTATATTACGAAAGTGTCCCGTAAAACCATTCGCTTCAACGTAGCGTATAATAAATCGTTTTTTTTTCGCTTAAAACGAATTTTGTATTTTTTCGTAAAACGTCCAGGTAACGTTCGAAATAACATTACGTGATTTATCGGCGTTGCCGGTCCGCGTTTCCGCGTTCAATGTCTCGATATAAGGCGTACTCGTGCCGTTTCCAGTGTATCCGTTATTTTCGTCTAAATTATAAACTCGCGCGCACACGCGAAATGTAAATACAAATAGCTACTTACCATGGCCGAACAATCGAACGTAACTTGGAGCCACTTGTGCGGGTTGAAATTAAACGAGTCCACCAAGTCGACGCCCTTCATGTAATGGCGGTTTTCTTCGCAGACGAACGAGGAACCTAAACCAAACGCAAACGTTCAACGACTGGAAACGGGAGGAGGGGGGCGACCGAAAATTCCGATACGTTACGCACCGGCGTAGGCGGCGTCCACGTGCACCCAGATGTTCTCGTCCCGGCCGACTTCCGCGATCTCGTCCAGACGGTCGAACGAACAGCAGCTCGTGGTGCCCAACGTAGCCACCACGAAAAACGGTATGAGTCCGTTGCCGCGGTCCTCGTTGATGGCGTCGCGGAGCGTGTCGCCGCGGAGCTGGTGCCGGCCGTCCGTGTCCAACGCGCGGAGCAAAACGCCGCCCAGCAGGCCCGCCCGCTCCACGGACGAATGGGACAGCTCGGACGAGTAGGCGACGAGTTTCGGTACGATGTCCTTGTCGGTCAGTTCCGAATTCGACTCCTTCATCGTCTGCAACGCCCGCGCTTTGGCGCCCAACAGCGCTACCAAAGTCGCTTCGCTGGCCGTCCCCTGTAATGTTAAATAATACGGTGTCCGGACGAAAATCAAAATTTCGTCCCGGTTTTCTTTTCGCCCGTTTACGATTTTTTATTTAGACCTTCTAACTCGGTGCGAAAAATAATTTCCGTTACCGTACCGCGGTCTTTTAAATATTCAAAAACGAAACGCCGCAAAATAAATCGCAGTTTATTCTAACCATAACGATATACGTGCGAATTTGATACATAATTCTGAATAAATCGAAATAACGTATTTTTTTCTCAATATATTCGTTAAAAAATCAAAATCTCCGGAAGAGGATACGAAACCCTAATCCCCTCTTAGTCTTTGAGCCTATTACAACAATACACACACACACACACACATATATACATACATATTTATATACGGAGATATAACTTACCTGAATGACTCCGCCGCCCCCTTGACCGGCAGAGGCTAAGAACCTTTCTGGTAAACCGATCATTTTCGCTAGCCAATCCATCATGACCACTTCCAATTCGGTGCACGCCGGACTAGATATCTGAAACGCGCGTAGAACATTACGTGTCGTAAATGAATTATTAACGGTGACACATTTTTTTATTTTACGCGTCCGTGCACGTTCGTGAAAATGCCTGTACGCGACCCGTTAATAAAAGTCGCGGCGAAATAACGTCGCGCAGAACTTAAATCGTCGCCTTTGGACCGTTGATGTTTGAATTTCGAGCTAATTGGCTACCGAGTAGCCTTTACAAAATGACTACAGGGAGAATAGTGCTCGATAATACCCCTTCGTTACAACGTTGGCGACCAACGCGACAATAGGAGTGTAACGCGATGTCGATAAAAAATTAATGAAGGTCCCCAAGGTCAAAACAATCGTTTCGCGACGACGTAAACGAATCGAATATTGGTCGCACAACATTCTACCGGAATAAAACGAAGATAATATATTAGGAATTTCCCTGTGTTTTTTCCTTGTAATTATCACTAGAATCGAAATATCCATTTTATGAATTTATTACGAAAACAAAAAAAAAAAATAAACAAGATGTTGACGTCATTTTGGTCGCTATTGAACAACATCGATTCGTTCGAAAAACGTTGTAACGTGAACGAACAAATCGTTTAAAAATTAACGACGAAACTCTGTGGAAATTTGCGTACGCCGTTAGCTTTCTAAGAAAAAGAAATGGCTAACCGTTTCCATTTCCCATTGTGCTGGAAAAATACGTTTCGCTGTAGAGCGAGAAACGTAGTAATATGAAAAAATCCTCTCGAACAGAATAAAAGTCGTCACCGTTGCGTACACTGGACACACCCCGTTCGTGCGGCGTCCCGGTACAAGTTAATTTCGGGGCGATAAAAAACGAGCGAGAATACCGAAAAAAAAAAAAATATATATATATATATATTTACGAGTCCGTGACGCATCGTGCGCGTGTGTACTACGCGCGCGACTTTTTATTCGCGCGTCTTTGGTAAGGCCGCTAAATTGTGGCGTGGCGTGCGTCGTAAGACGAAATAAAAACCGCGTTCGAGTACTAGTCGGACGAATCGGCGGCGTATTTACCCATGAGAATCCGATACAGGCGATCGCGTCGCTCAAGATGTCGGCGACGATGGCCGGATAGCTGTTGGCCGTAGGGAAGTACGCGTGGAATCTCGGGGAATGCCAGTGCGTCACCTAAGCGGACACAGAAACACAGCGGACTTAGAACGGTAACCGCGCACCGGCGACCGAATCGCGAAATTACCCCGGGCATGATCAGTTTCTCGATGTCGGCCATCACGTCTTTCCAGTTTTCCGGTTCGTTGGGCGCCTCCGTAGGCAGCAGCGGTCTCAGGTAGCCCGGTTTTACCGACGACAACACTTTCCTGTAAGGTGAGCAACGACAAATTAATTAGTATAAATCGGTCTGAGACGACGCGTCGCGCACGTTCACCGTGAAATACGCGTGGCGGTAACGGCGACGCTGGGCAAATTGACGCGAACCGTTACCAATCGACTTATTGCGCGTTCTAAGTACGATACCCAGGTTATGGTTACATTTTCGTACGTAATAACGTGACCGTTTCGCCGGCGAAATTAATTTAAACGAAAATCGGTTTGAAGCGATCCCGCCGCACACGGTCGTTGTTCCCTTTTCCTCGCGACGCTAGTGACTACCACTTGACGTATTTACGTACGAAACACGAACGACGACTACTTACCGATCTCGGATATTTTCCAAATAATTGCCCACGTAGTCGATCATGTCCGTGGAAAACGCCTTGAACTCTTTGAACTCCATCGCGTTGTGCGCTAAGAAACGGACGAAACAAAACGGCGATGAGGGCGGTTAAATGACGGGAAGTGCTCGTAGAAGACGAACGGACGAACGCGGCTTAATCGCTATTCTCGTAACGAAACGGTTCGCGGCACTACGTTTTGCGTTCGAACCGAAACGTACTAGCGAAACGCGAGCCGCGCGATACTTTAAAACGTCCGTCGTTACAACGCCTTCGGTGTTTCGACATAATTGCCCGTGAACTATAAACGTTCGTATTCCGATGTAGGAGAAAATCGATTACGCGCAATTAACGCGTGCACAGTTATCTGCGTGGTTCTCGGATAAAAAAATAAAAAAAAACGTTTATTGTTCGTCGCTCGTACGCAGATAAAACGAGAACAATTCTACGAAACGGCCGGTCGTCAACGCGTACGTTATATCGGACGTTATACGCGGCGTTCGAAATGAATCCCGGGGTCTTTTTTGGGCGCGTAAGCGTCGTTTTTCGCGACCCGTATTTGTCCCAAACCGGAGGTTCTCGTAATTTTTCGGTTAAATGTTTCCCATCGGTGCGACAACTGTACACAGTTGTAACCTCTATAAGTCGAACATCGACGGAGACGCCGAAACATTCGAATTATATAGAGTTTTCGACTTGGGCGGATTTCGATTTGACTTGTAGAGGTTATACATTCATTCTAACTAATTTTGAGCTATAGAGACGAAATAAATAAAAATTCAACTTACAGTGGTAACAATCATATTTATATATTTATTATAAATCGACATTATTCCAAAATATCCTTAAAATAAAAAATATACGCAGGTACTAAAAAATTGTAAAATAAATAGTTGCTGAGTTCGAGATACAGTGATCCAATTTATTTTTTCGAGTTATAGAGGGAAAATATGTGCCAAAATGACTTTTAGGGGGACTCGCTAATTATTTCGAATAATAGAAGGTCAAAATTTCGAGTAATGGAGGTTTTGGGGCATGAAGGGAAGAGTATGAAACTTTTTTCGAGATTTGGACGTTTTTGACTTATAGAAATTCGACTTAAGGAGAAGTTCTAGTCAAAATCGAAAAAAATTTTTTTTTTTTTTTTTCTTTTTTTTTTTTCTTTCGGTTTTGT